>PVJX010002988.1:0-116524 GCA_004027295.1 Dolichotis patagonum | reverse complement strand
AGCCATGAATGGCTGTCATAATGTCTCGCATTCTCCTCAAAACAGCTGTCCATACCTTCATGTGTGTTGAACTTAGACAAGGCAAAGCAAGCTAAGATCACTTTGAACAAAAAGTGATAGTTTTGCTGGACTTCACATCATGACATTATGGAATCAGCACTGGGTATTGTAGTGTCTCTTTTTTTTTTCAAAGTAGTTGGAACCATATTTCATTAGGTATTGCAAAATGGTGATATTCTATTTTCCTTTTTGCAGTTGGTGATTTTAATACCACATGTGGAAACTGTCCTTGGTTACCCTGACATATATAGGAGAGGCTAGGATTATTGCTTATTTCCTATATTTACCAGCTTTTGAAATCAGTTGAGCCCAGTGTGAGGTGCACGCCTGTAATCCCAGGACTCTTAGAAGATTGTTGTGAGTTAAAGGCCAGCCTGGGCTACACAGCAAGCTCAAGACCACCTGGAACTGCACAGAGAGAATCTGTATCAAAACAAACAAACAAAAAATAAAATAATAAGTTGGTTCTCAAGGATCAGCCAGATGACTAATAAGATTTAGTTGCTTAGTATCATAACGCACTAGTGGACTTTAATATATTTCTTAGGCTTCAGTTACCTTATTGATACTTGCATTGTCTCTTAGCCAGTAGCAGTTTATTAAGTTGTCTGCCAAGCCTTTTAGAGCATCTTCTGAGATGGCATTATGTTCTACTCATATGAAAATTCCTCTGCAAACACTTAAGAGTTTTGACTTCTCTCAGGAGACCTGGTTCTATATTGGAAAATAGTAGTTAGAGACCATAGTCTGAGTCCTAGAGGTTCTCATTGCTATTAGGATGGTGACTGTTACAGGCTTTTCTCTATGAATAGTTTAGCATTTTTCTCAGAAACTTGAAGAATACAGAAAAGCAAATGGCTTGCTAGGTTATACAGCTGTACATGTTCTCATGTACAGCTGTAGAATCTGTATAATAAACATCAGAATGCCACGTTCTTAACCTAGAATGTTAACTTTACCTGACAGTGGGCTAGTCAAGGCAGCTTTTCCCTATTTTATTTTATTTTGAGACAGGATTTCACTATGTTTTTTGTCTTTTTGAGGGCAGGGTCTTGCTATGTAGTTCAGGCTAGCCTTATACTCACTTTGTAGCCCAGGCTGGCCTCAAACTCGAATTGATCCTTCCTGCCTCAGTGTCCCAAGTGCTGGGATTATAGGCCTGCACTACCATGCCTGGCAGTATCTCACAATGCAGGCTGGCCTTGAACACACTATGTAGTCCAGGCTGGCCTTGAATTTGTGGTGATCTTCCTGCCTCAGCCTCCCAGGTGCTGGGATTATACTATGAGCTGCCATACCCAGTTTCTCCTGCCTATTTTAAAGAAGTATCATTAACCCTTGAAAGTAGGAGGAGCCCAGTGAGATCTTCTCAACTTCTATGTGAAGTAAATGGTCATAAGGATTTTGTTTTTTTGTTCTTGTAGTACTAGGAATTGAACCCAGGTAGGTAATACTGAGCTAATCTCCAGCCCTTTTTATTATTTATTTATTTATTTTTGAGACAGAGTCTTGTTATGTAGTTCAGGCTAGCTTTGAACTCACCACGTAGCCCAGGCTGGCCTCAAACTCATGGTGATCCTCCTGCCTCTGTGTAATCCTGGGATTATAGGTGTGTGCCATGTCACCTGACTTTTCTTTTGAATTTATTGGTACATTTTTAGATACACATAATGATCACATTCATCATTGGGAATTTATTCATGTACATGATATATCTTGCTTCTTTTTTTCCCATTCCCCTCCCCTCCCTTCAACCCCTTTCCCCCTCCTTATTTACAAAAGCTTTGTTTCCACTTTTTCCCTTCTAGTCTCTTTTTTAACTTGTCCCTTCTTTCCCTTCTCCCTCCCCATTTGAACATTTTCTTCCCATTTCCCAATATGTATTACATATTTTGGCTCTATCCATTTGTGCTATCTCCTTTTTCATTGACTCTGATTAATTTTATATTATTCTTTGCATCATCTAGCAGCTGTTGGATTGACTTTTCATGGTCTCTTGCTATTTTTCTTCTCATAATCGCTATCTGAAATCCTGTCTTCTGTATTTGTCATTCTGTTGCATATACTTTCAGTGGAATTTTTAATCTGGATGTCTGTTTGAATCTGTTTCATAGACTTCATTTCTTTTCTTTTCTATGTTGAACATTCATACTTTTCATCATTTTTCTAAGCTCCTGTAGTTTTTTTAATCTGTATCTTTTCTAGAGTCACTAGGCATGTCATTCATTATGGTCACTATCTCTGTAGTTATCTCAGTGTTTATGTGTTACTGATTTTTTTCTAGAGTCTCATTCATCTGCTTTGTTACTTCTGCTGTTACTACTTCAGATTCCAGGTGGGAGGCATTCAAATTGTTTCACCTCATTGCCCCTTGGGGTTGGCTTTGGCGAGCTGGAATTCTGGGATTTCATCTTAAGTATCTTTTTTTTTTTTTTTAATTCTTAGGTATGCTTATAAGTTGCTTATGGGAGATAGCTTTATTGCTAGTATTTAGACTCCTTAGGAAATGATTACTTCTCAGAGATGTCTTTTTAGCTGTAGCTGGCTTTTGAGTTATGAATCTGTTGCAAGATCCTACCTCTTCTCCTTATTGGAGATGAGAAATTGCTGCATATTTGGCCTAGCCCCTGGTTCTTTGGTGCTGGGCTGTAGTATTGTTTATGGTCCTTAGGCAATCTCAGTCTTGGCATAACAGGAAGAACAAGTGATTAGAACAGTTATGTCACCTTGGCTAAAGTAGTATAATTGGCAATTATAGCATCAAACACAGCATAGACAATGACAAACTGGGGTAACCATTAATTTGTCACCTTTAACTGTATGAACTAGATTTATAGTTATATAACAAAGTCTAAAGCAAATCAGAAAATTGTGAATATGCCCTCAATATGATGATTTTACCCTCAGGGGAGAAGATTTTTAAAGGGATTAGGGAAGAAAATAGAAGAATAGGAAGAGATTAAAAGTAAGGCTGGAGTACAAAGGAATATTACACAAACTTTGGGAAACTGGTGAAGACAGGGGAAAAAGAAAGAGGAAATAAAAATAGAACAGAACAACAAGAAGAAAATTAGAAACAGTGTTTATACTCATAAAAACAGAACAAACAAAAAAGAGAAAAGAAAATGAAAAAAATGTCCATGGTCTGTCTCTGCTGTCACTGGTAGACAAAGTAGGCAGAGTCCTCATCTGTGTTGATTAATCTCAGGAAGCCAGCCATAGATTTACGGTGGGATAACAGATAATCCCAGCAAGTTTACAATTTTAGTTGCACTGAAGTTCAGGCTCCTTTCTGGCTGTGAGGGTGGAACCCAGTTTGTTGAGCCTGTAATACTCCATGTGCCTCCTGCCAGTATGAACTTGGCTCCCTGCCTGCTTGAACTCGGCTCTTTGACCTCCTGCCAGTTTGAACTGGGTTTTGCCTTACCCTGACACTGAGAGCTGCTAGATGGAGCCAGCCTACAGCTGGTCTGAGTTCCAAACTAAGTTGTCCTCTCTCCAAGATGGCTACTGCCAATTGCCTTCTCCTAAGGGATGTCTGAACCCAAATAACGCAGCAGCCACTGCAGTCTGCTGTGACCACTGCCCGGTTCCACTGGTGTTTCTCTGTGGAGGCCTCTGGGGATGCCAGTACTCTCCCTGCAGACTTCAATTCTTGATTTAGATCTTGCTGTCCAGGGACCCATTTCACTTTTCTTCCTCATGTTGCTGTACTCCAGTGTCTGGTACCAAATATCAGAGAGGCTATTTCTCTCCTGTTCTCCACTCTGCTATCTATATATAAATATATATAATATATAAATAAAAAATACATATATATTTTTAAGACAGATTCTTGCTAAATTGCCCAGGCTGGCCTTGAACTTGTGATCCTACTGAATAGCTGGAATTACAGGCTTAAGCTACCTTACTTGACTCCCTGAGGATTGTTTCTCACAACCAGTAAGTTAAACACTGGGAAACCATGGTTGAGTCAGTTACATGTATCATGTGCTAGCCCAGTTCAAGAACATTTTTATCCCTGTCTTACCTCACTCACTTGCCTTCTACTCATCACAGTATTTCCTGCTGCATTTCAACATTATTTCACAAGAAGTAGTCTCTTATGGGAAAAAGCAAGGGAGACTGCCGGCTGGGCTTGGGTAGTCACCAGTTGTATGAGACTGCAAATTGCAAATGTTTCTGGTGTCTTCCAGGAGTGGCAAGTCATTTAGCACTGATTGATTGCAGGGTGGCTAGGAGTATGGGTAGAAGGTTAGAGATCAGCTCTTAAAAGAGTGTAAAAGCCAGGTGAAGGACTCTTTCCTGAGGTCAGGGGACATGATGGTAAAACTGTTGAACTTGCCAAGTGTAGTGGTGCACACTGGTAATCCTAACACTTGGGAGGCTGAGGCAAAGGAGTACTGCAAGTTTGCGACCAGTCTGGTGGGCCACGTAGTGAGTTCAAGGCCAGCCTGAACTATATTGCAAGACCCTGTCTCAAAAACAGAAAACAAAAAATAAAGAAATTATTGTACATGTACCTGGAAAATGGGTTGCTGGTTGAGGCCACACTGGAAGTTAAAGGATTATTTTTTTTTTCTTTTTTGACACTGACAGTCAAACTCAAGGCCTTGCACATGCTATGCAAGCACTGTATCACTGAGCTACATACCCAGCCCAGTGTGTAGGTTCTAACAAGAATCCAGGCCAGGGATGATGGCAGCCTGTCCTCAGACACTGGGGGGGAGCTCTGTAGAATTTTACAAAGAGAATGGGCCATGGGTGAGCGAGAAAGACTGAGAAGTTAAGGCTGATGTCCTCCTCTCTGGTTTAGGCAACAGAATGAAATGATGGCATGTAGAAAAAGGAGCAGATGGGGCTGGGAGTTTAGTTTAGCGGTGTAAGTGCCTGCTTGGCAGATGCGAGGTTGTGAGTTTGATCCCTGGTTAAAAAAAAAAAAAAGGAGAGGGAGAGAGAAAGAAAAAGAAAAAGGAGCAGATTGGAGAAGGAATAAGAATGAAGTTGAAGATCTGTGGAAGTGTAGAGGTTCTGCATTGAGAAGACAGCTTGGGGAATTGAAGTAAAGGTGTGGCCAAACCTTCAGAAGACAGCATAGACTCAGAATTGAGCTCATAGATTGGGCCTTCTCCTAGGAACTGCTTCAGATAAGCAAGGAAAATTGGGAGAAGAATATGCAGAGGGAGGAAGAAAATGGTTCTGCCAAAAAGGCTGAAGGCACCTCCTGAGATGTGCATAGTTGCTCAGGATAGATGCACACCTGGAATTCCGGCACTCTGGGAAGCTGAGGCAGGTAGATCACGAGTTCAAGACCAACCTGGGTAACTTAATGCATTAGGGAGACCTTGACCCAAAATTAAAAACAAAAAAGCTTGGGGTCTAGATCAGTTGGAAGGCCCTGAGTTCAGACTACAGTATAGGGGCTGAGGGGTGTTGAAGTGAGGGAGGGAAGGTGCTGCAAGCCGCTGTGGCCTTTGAGGTTCCTTGGGTGAAGGACTGCTAGAGGATGAGAAAAATAAAGAAGAGACAAAATCTGGGGTCAGGTGGAGCCCTTATACTTCTGATGGGAGGAAAGGAACCGTCCCTTCACTGTAGGGTCATTTATTTATAACTTTTAGTGACTTAATGTCATATAATAACCTACTGTTTGGATTGCTTTGGGGCTAGGTGTTCTCTGGGCTGAAGCAGCTTCTTCATGTGGCTTGCCCTGGGTGCGCTTTGTTCTTGGGATGGCCATGGTCCAGCCTGTCACATGTGGTCAGTTTCCAGCTTCTATGATTCCCCACAAGAAGGAGGGAAGGAGAAAGAGAACGAGCTCAGATGTGGCCAAGAGACTGGAAGAAAGACAGCCTTCCATTTGATTTTGCCACTCAGAGATGATGCATGTCTGGCTCTTGCTCTTGCTCTTGCCTTGCTCTCTCCTTTCTCCTCTCTCCTCTTTCCTCTTTCCTGTTTCCTCTTTCTACCTCCTTCTCTCTTCTCTTCTCTTCTCTTCTCTTCTCTTCTCTTCTCTTCTCTTCTCTTCTCTTCTCTTCTCTTCTCTTAAATGAGGTCTTTTCATGTTGCCCAAGCTGATCTCTAACTCCTGGACTCAAGGGAATCCTCCCACCTCAGTGTGCCAAGGTGATAGGAACATGCGATACATGACAGAGTATGAGGTCTTTTTTGGGGGTGATAAAAATGTTCTAAGCTGAGGATATAACTGAGCAGCATAGCACCTGCCTAGCAAGCTGGGTTCAATTCCCACTACTTAAAAAAAAAATCTAAAATTGGTTGTGGTGATGTTTGCACAACTCTCTGAATACTGAAGGTGCTCTACCAATGAGCTACATCCCCAGTCCTTTTCATTTTTTTTACTTTGAGACAGGGTGTCTGCTAAGATGCCTGAGCTGGCCTTGAACTTGCATTTCACCTGTGTCTGTCTCCTATGTAGCTGAGATTATAGGTGTGCACCAGTGTGGATGGTGAATTATGCATTCTATTTGGACAAATTATGAAGTAAATTAATCATATTTTTTAAATGCTGTTACAAAAAGTAAGCCAAGGTAAGCAGTGGGAACAGTACCCAGAATAGAAGGAATGACATTGTCTCAGGACAAAACCACAGAGCATCAGAGGAAGTTTGGCAGCTGGAAGAACATGTCAAGGATATGCAAGAGCTAAGTCTGGGTAGGTACATTGGCTTGGTCTGGAGAAAGCTGTGGGTGCCTGGGAAGGGCATTAGATCAGGAGGAATGAGAGTTATAAAATTTTTTTTTTTTTTTTTGGTACTAGGGATCGAACTCGCAACCTCACATTTACCAGGCAGGTGCTTATGCCACTGAGCTAAATCCCCAGCCCCCAAATTTTTTTTAAAAAAAAAAGAAGAAAAGGAGAGATCCTTAAGTTAGGTGAAGGTCAGTATGTGGAAAATGGCTTATTTAAGAGTTTCAATTTCAAGGCCAAGTTTGGTGGCACATGCCCATAATCCTAGGGCTCAGGAGGCTGAGGATCACTGTGGATCACAGAGGATCACTGTGAGGTCAAGGCCAGCCTGAGCTACAAAGCGAGTTCAAGACAAGCCTGAACTGCATAGTGAAACTGTCTCAAAAAAAAAAAAAAAAAAAAAAGAAAGAAAGAAAGAAAGAAAGAAAGAATTTCTTGCTTAAGAGTATCTTGCTTAAGAATTTTTTGGTATGGTTTTGTGTGGAAATATTTTGTGTGTTCTATTTTGTCCGTTGAAGGTATACTGGTATATTGAATTGGTGAAATTAAGTTATCACAGTTTGGACAGAAAGATAAGCTTAGCTCAATTCTAAATCTTCTCATAGTTGAATGTGACCCAAAGTCTGGGCAATCCATTGATCACAAGCAAGAAACAGCTACTCAGGGGGCATTAGGAGAAACATGCACAGAAGGCAGTAACCCAAGGAGGTTCCATTGTGGAAAGACGGAAATGAGCCTCTGAGTTGTGCGAGGCTAGGCCCATACTTGCCTGTTGTTTTTTCCCTCAGCGCTTAGCATCCTTCTTTTCCCAAGTTCCCTGGGTAATAACATCACCACATCAAGAGACCCCTATGCCCACAGTCCAAGGAGCTGGCATAGATCATAGGTGGTAACTGTGGCCCTGCTATCTTGATTGCTCTCCTCCAGCTTGTTGCTTCTGTCCAAGAGAATGAAGTCCCCAGAGTGAGGATAAAGGCTAAGAAAAGGCTGGAAGTAGATTTGGCATTGTGCTGCTGTGAGACAGCGTGGATGTGATCCCTCAGTGGGAATTGTGGTGGGGATGAGGGTTGGCTATGTGATGCAGTTAGGAACCTGCTCTGAGGCTCTGGAAGGTTAATTCAGGAGGATCCTGGCTGAAGGCAGGCTACAGTCTCTACCAGCTGTTACAGTTTTCCAGGTGACAGAATATGGGCTGAACCAGAGCTCAAGTGATTGAGTTGGGGATGAATGACTGAGTCAGAGAGTATTACTAATGAAACCCACGAGAAGGAGCCAGTTTTTATTTGATATGGGAGTAAGAGGTATTGAAAGTCAGGCTTCTGACTTCATGAAAGACTGGGAGGATGCTGAGCTGTTTCTGGGTTGAGGACTTCAGAGGACTTTAGAGAAAGTGTGTGGCATGGATGGGGTGGTAAAAGAGGTAGTGTTTTGCCTCAGATGTCTAGGGAGGAGTCCCACAAGCAGGTGGCCTTGTGGGGAAGTGCTAAAGATACCGCTCTGGAAGTCATCAGTGTGCTGGCTGGAGGCAGTTAGTCCTATGCCTGGCCATCTGTTGGCTTGCAGCCAGAGAAAGTTTTCCTTTGAAATCCAGTCCTGTCCACAAAGTCCTGCCAGGCAGCTAGAGAGCAGTCTTAACTGTGGGCCAAGTGGGCACAAGTGTAGCCTAACAAGGACACCTGTTGTGGGGCCTAATTTGGCAAGCAGAGAAGGGACAGCAGCCCCAGAGATTGCCCTCCAGATTCCTGCCATGTGTTCTCTGCATGATTAAGGGTGTGGTAAGGTTTTTTCTTATTTCCTTTTTAACTAAATATAATTTTTAAATTCCAAAAATAAAATTGGTAAAGGGGGTCCTGCTGTAGGCCCTTTAAGGAGCAAGTTTGTTTGTTTTTTACCTCCTTATCAAAACACTGTATATATTGTGTGACTCTGCAGTGCCACATTTAGGTTTATATCCCACAGGTTAACACAGGATAGCATGTATAGAGTTCTCTCCAGCCTTATAGGTAGTAAACTGTTAGCATGGCTGACATATCAGTTGATATGGTTATGGTTTGGTTAAGTAAGCCATAGTGGAACCTCCAGGAGACCACTAGCAAGTGCTTAAAAGCATGAAGTTCCATAAGGGCTTTCTTTCTGATTTAGAAATATATGGTTAGATGAAAAGTTATGTTTAATTTATATACTCTTCCATCATTCCATGTGTTGGAGTGAATTAGTATTGTTTTTAAAATTTAAAACATATAATAAAGATATTTAAAATTAAAAAAATTAGTACATATAAGCGAGCAAGGAAAAGGTGTTCCTACCCAGCAGCTATCCAAGCCAAGACCTGCGCTGGTGAGCCTGGGGCATTTGTCTTCCACATTTTAGTTCACAGCATTATAGAATTGGTCTGAGTTTAGGGAGCTCCCCATCAAGCCTTTTTACACCTGAAGACTCAGAGTCCAGAGGGTATTTGAAGACCCTGGCTGGAGGTGGATTCTCATGTGTTTTAGGCCAAAGTCCCCAGGTTGCTGACCAGATACAGCTACCCTGGGCAGGTTCTCTCTTGCCTAGTGATTTTTGTCTCTTTCCTTCACTTCTTCCTCCCCACTCTTACTCTTGCCTTTGCTGATTACATTTTTCTCTGGTATATACTTTCACCTGATTTTATCAGGGAAGCTATTTACAGTAGAATCAAGTCAGTTACAAGTCTACACAGAACAGGCAACCCCTGTTTCACAAGCTCTGCCCCAGGAGGTCAGGCCAGAACTTACTCTGGTGAATGATAACTTTGTACTTTTTCTTGAATTTACTCAGCAGTTCCTTGGGGCTAGTGTCTGAAGCAACTCTAGTACCTGAACTCACATCCAGTGTCTTTTTAGGTTTCCTCAGAAAAAAAGGCAAAATCAACTCAGGATCCCTAAAAAATTAGGCTTTCTGGGTAGTAGAAAAAGAAACTCCTAGATCCTTATTTTAAATGTTTTTCCCAAAAACCTGCTGATATGTTAGCCTCACGTTACTATTTTCTTAAGTGGTACACGCGGAACATAACAGAATCTCCTCTGCATAAAGGTTATTAGGCTTGACATGAGATGGGCAGAACAGCTTTCCATGAGGGTCCAGGTCTGCCTCTAATGGTTTTGCTTCTGAATCTCTTGTCAGGCGACCCATTCACCTTCCCTGCTGTGGTCAGAGTGCCTGTTACAGTACCCTAACTTCTTCTCTGACTTGTTACTGTCATGCTTTGGGCTCAGCACCCACACACAGACCTTTTTGTAGGAGGGCCTGCTTTAGGGTGCAGACAGAGATATATTATGGACCACATGCAAAGACATGTGATGAGCTGCTAGTAAGACCTGTATACTGCTCTGAGTCAGAGGCCTAGGGTCTCTTTGGATGCCAGGACTTCTTGAGTTTTTATGGGGCCAGATATCTGGCTGACTATGACTCCCTGACTGGTCAGCTGTGTGATGTTGAACATGGCATTTGCCTACCTGTAATGTGAAGCAGAAATCACTGGCTTTCAGTTTGTTGGTTATTAAGATTCAACAGCGCAGTCCTACCTGAATGGATGGTTGGATGCCTGACAGTTCTGTATTGGTACTGGCAGGATATTAGGATTTGGGCTTTGGGGAAGAGAAACTGAGGCCCTGTACTTGAGAGGTCACCATGTCACACATTGTCCTGTTTCTGAACTACTAACCACTTGGTTTTATTAGATACACTTTAGGCAGTAGAAGCAAAGTCATTGAGAATCCAGTAAAGGGAACTGGAAACTGGAGAGGGCCTGGTTGACCTGGAGAACAAGAATGTAACATGTTGAGGATGCCTAAGCTTCCTTCTATGTCCTCTTCTGTGCGTGGTGCCTAGGGATCGAAGCCAGGGCTTCACACATGCTAGGCAAGTGCTCTGTCTTAGTTACTTTTCAGTTGTCGCTATGACAAAATACCTGATGCCCAAAGTTGGGAAAGGAAAGGTTTATTTCTTACAGTTTTTGGAGGTTTCAGTCCATACTCAGTTGGCTCCAAGGCAGGGTGGCATGGCGAGGCCGCAGTTCATGGTGGCTGCAAACAGCAAGGCGGAAACCGGCAAGAGAGAGACATACCTTCTTCCTGCCATTACATCACATCCTGGTTCCACCCCCTAGGAGGGTGTGGCACTGACACCATCAATCCAAGCACTAGACAATGAACCAGACACAAATGTACAATGCAAATACATGAGGCCTGGGGGCCACCGACATAAACCATGACATTCCACCCCTGGCCCCCAGAGACTCATGTATTACCTTTGTATAAAAGACATTTAGTCCATCTCCAAGAGTTGCCAAAGTCCTAACATTTTCAGCATTGCTGAGAAGTCTAAGTCCCAAGTCTCCTCCAATATCTATGGCAAACTCTTAACTGTAACCCCCTATACAAGTGAAACAAGGTTAAACATTTCTGAAATGCAAAGGCACAAAATAAACATTACCATTCCAAAAGTTACAAACAGGGGAATACAAAGTATTGGAAACAGAAAGTCCAACATCCAGCAGGGTGAACATTAAGTCCTAGAGTTCCATGCTCAGTATTTGAAGCAATCTGGTTGCAAGCTCCAAAAGGCTTGGGTGATTCTACCCCAGGGCACTTCCAGGGATTTCAGCTCCTGCAGCATCTCTCTTAAACCCTCTCTGCTCAGTTTTTGCAGCTTTCCTTGGATGATCCACGTTCTTGGCTTTTCCAAACTTCTGGGATCTCCACTGCACCTTTGGCTTCACACTTACATCTTTACATATTGCCCTCTCAGGGGCACACTGCTTGGCTTCCCAGGCCCTTTGCGATCGAGGTGGAAGCCGTCTTACCCTCAGAATTTGTGCATTTTCCTTGCACCTAAAATCAGCACCATGTGGATGCCGCCAAGGTCTGCTGCCAGCTGGAGCAGTAGCCAGGCTTTTCTCTCTCTTGGCTATAGGGGTCCAGTGCCTGGATTGCTGGGCTCTGTTTACCTGATTGTGAAGAAAAGCTTTTTTATGTTGCCGCCATTCTGGAACCTCATGTGGCTGCTGCCATTCTGGAACCTCATGTGGCTGCCGCCATTCTAGAACCTCATGTGGCCTCCTGTGCCATTCTGGAGCATGGTACTCTGAAGCTTTCTCATCTAAGAAAATTCTTTCACCTTTGCAGTTTGGAGGCTACAAAGGGTGAAGACCCGCTGCTTCCTGGGATGCCTGTTGGCCATCTTTCTTATCTCTGTTCCTTCTCAGCAACGCAAGTCCCGGGCTATCTTTATAATCCACAGCTTTACTGGAGTTTTCCCTCTGGCCAAACTCACAGTGTTTTAAATTATCCTGCTGGGCTCTTTGCTCTTGATTTACAACATAGATCTGGCTAAAAGCCCCCAACAATAGCCATGCCACAGCTTCAATGTTTGACTGCCTTGAAATTTCCTTTGCCAGATCAGTCAGTCCATACCCTTAATCTCAGTCTCAGGCAAAGTCTCTGGGCATGAGCAAAATGCATACAAACATTCTGCCAAGCCATAACACACATCATAGGGAGTCCACCAACCAATGCAGTCTTCCTTTCCAGCAGAAACCTCGCAAGCCTGGTCTTTACTATCAGGCTTTCTATCAGCCTTCTGGTCTCTTGAGCTCTGACCAGAATCTCCTCTACAGAACAACCTAAGTTGCTCCAGCTCTGTGCATCCAGGCGACATGTCCAAATCTTTCCAAACTTTGCCCATAAGCCATTTCCAAAGCCTCTCGAAAAACATGGTCAGGTATAGTCACAGCAATGACCCCACTCCTGGTACCAAATTCTGTCTTACTTTTTGCTCGTCACTGAGACAAAATACCTGATACCCAAAGTTGGGAAAGGAAAGGTTTATTTCTTACAGTTTTTAGAGGTTTCAGTCCATACTCAGTTGGCTCCAAGGCAGGGTGGCATGGCGGGGCTGCAGTTCATGGCGGCTGCAAACAGCAAGGCGGAAACTGGCAAGAGAGAGACACACCTTCTTCCTGCCCTTACATCACATCCTGGCTCCACCCCCTAGGAGGGTGTAGCGCTGACACCATCAATCCAAGCACTAGACAATGAACCAGTCACAAATGTACAATGCAAATACATGAGGCCTGGGGGCTACCGACATAAACCATGACATGCTCTACCACTGAATTATATCCATAGTCCTTTTTATTTCTGTTTTGAGACAAGATCTCACTAAGTTGGGAAGACTGGATTCTAACTTGGAATCCTCCTGCCTTGAGAGTAGCTGGGATTACAGGTATGCATAATTATGCCAAACCCTTTGCATAACCTCACTTCTTAGAAGGTTCTGCCTCTGCCACCTCAGGGCAGGCCAGCCCTTATGCCAGACTTAGGCCCACTTGGTCTTTGTTTTGACTTTCTAGGCCGTTGTCTCCCTCAGGCTTACATACTGTCCTTTATAACCCATTCCTGTGTGGCTCTGTTAGTGCCTACAATCTCATGCCCAGGGGACTGATGGCTGGGGAAGATACAGACCAGGAATCCAAGGCCTGATTAAATAAATCAGAGGGATGTTTTGAGAAGGAACTACTGTTTACTGCTGGCCATGCCATCCTCCTTTTGGCCATAAGAGGGTGCACCAGGCTCACTCCGCTGCTGGAGGACCCAGGGATGGGGGGTGTGGCTGGATGTGTGATTTTGGCCAGCTGCCTCTCCTCCTCCCCTGCACTGTACCAGCACGTGGCTGCCCTCCCTTAGGACTCTGCTCTGGGCTCCAATTTCCTTACTTAAGTCATGGTTAGCCTCTCAGATTAGGTGGAGCTTATAGTTCAGTGTCTCCTGTCGGTCCATCTTTTCCTGTCCTCACCTCCCTATGCCTCCCTTCTAGGAGTGGGAAGGGGAAGTCCAGGGGGCATTACTTGATGCTCTGTCTTGTTGCCTGGTTCAGGCTACTCCAGCATTAACCACCACACTATCCTTGTTTATTCCCACCTGGCTCATGCTAGTAGCTCACACTTGTATTAGTAGCACAGCTTGAAGCTTCTCAGAGGTTAGGGCTGTGCTTTTCAGGCTTTCAGAAGTATGCCCTTCCCATGTCCTGTCTCCCTAGTACATTAGAAGAGGCACAGTTCATCCTTAGGACAGACTCTTCTCAACTTCTTGTGGTACTGTGAGGGACTCTTAAGTGTGTGTATGTGGCACATGTGTGTAGGTGACTATGGTAGGGACCCAAACCTGGCATCCAGATTCCAAGTAAGCACCTGTCATGCTGGGGAATGGAATTGTTACCTGATGATCAGCAACTTTCCTCTGCCACCCTATCCCCCAATTTGGTGTCCTTTCCCTTGACCTCTTGGATCTCTGCCTTAGCCAGTACCTACTCTTTGGCTGATTTTTAAAAAATCTGTTCAGTAATAAACTGATGGCTAGCTTCTTCTTTCAGAGACAGGGAAGTCAAGGCCTTTAATGGGGCACTTTCTGTAAGACTGCCCTACTGCACAGCCTGGAGACCTGTTCTGCCTGTCCATACCCAGTGCTCTGCAGTTCCTCCAAAGGATTGCAGAAGAAAGCTCAAGGGGCTGAACTGGCCCTGTGTGAATGTGGGTTGTTCTGAGAATGGCCAGGTAGACTGTGGCAGAGGAAGAGGTGTGGGAGGACCAGCTCTAACTGAGTGCTAGGCACTGCTTTTCTGGCCAGCTCTGGCTTGGCCCTGGGTACTTGCCTAGATCTTGTCCTCTTTGGAGACTTAGGCAGTGGTTTCAGGCCTTGACCTCAGTGGTGGCTTCATATTTGACTGTCAGATGGGGCTTCCCCCTGAGGAATCATCTGTGGTGTCCTTGCTACTGCAACTCAGCCTGTGCTGCTTGCCCCTCCTTGGACAACTTGGCCTCAGAACTGCTTTTTGTGCCAACCATACAAACTATCTAAGATGCTCCATTTTGCCCCAGTCATCATTCTTACCTGAGTCCCTGAGTTGCTGTTGGGGACTGGTTTCAGGAAGTAAAGGTGACGGGGTCTAACCAAGCTAGAACAGGCCTCTGGGGATAACCTTATCCAACTCTCTTGTTTTATCTAGAAAATTAGGTCCCAGATAAGGCCCAGAACCTTACTTATGGTCCCCTGAAACCAGTCTTGGCTCTTCAGATCTAAGTGCGCCATGTTCTTTGATTTTCTTTTGTGTATTTTTTCGTTCATCCACTCAAGGATTCCTAAGATATGCCTCTGTGTACCTGGCCACTGCCTTAGTAAGGTGTAGTTAGGGGGAAAAGAAACCTTGTTCCTGGGGCCTTTGCCATTTCCTCAGTCCTTGCTGTAGGAAATCTAATAGGTTGGGAGCTTAATGAGTTGAGAATTTAAGAATTCAGGTGAACTGAACATATGCCCTACCACACAGGGCCCTGAAACTGTCAGATCACAGATGAGAGTTCACTTGCTATCCACGCCCCCACCCCTTCAAAATAGATTGGTCACATTCAGGACTCTCGGAATAGTGGGTCCTGGAGTTTTCTCCTTCAAGCCTGGCCTAGGCTTTATGCCTTCTCCTAGAAGCCTCCATCATGTGGACCTAGTTTCTGCATGAGGCTTTCCAAGTAGATAACGATCTCCCTCCCAGGGGCCAGCCCAGGTCCACAGAGCTGATCATGCTCAGTCTGGCGTGTTATTGCTGCCCTGCATGTGTCCCACTGTGTCATTGAGCTGGGTAGCTGGGGGATGGCTGAAAGGCAGAGTTGAGTAAGAGGTCATGAGGATGTTACACAGGACTAACCTGGAAGGTTACTGCTGCTACCGCCTTCCTGTCTGGTGCAGAGCTCCTGATCCAAGTCTCTTCACTCTGCTGAGCTTGGTTATGAAATGAATCAACTCTGCTCTTGGCTTGGGTTGCTCTGTGGATTTTCTGTGAACTGCAGGGAACAGTGTTGTATACAGAGTAACATGGCCTCTCAGGCATGAAAGGCTTGATCCTTGAGCCCATCCGCAGGGCCTTGGTCAAAGCAAAATGAGTATTTATTTCCATTTTTTGGGCTACCTCTATGAACAGTAGAATTGGCAGGATACCCCAGGCAGAATCCAGCCTGAACTGAGAACAGCTCCTGAGGAACTCTAGGATTGCCTCAGTCTGAGTGTCCTTCATGTTCTTCCTCCAGAGACCTGTGCATATAGAACAGGAGCCCAGCATTAAGGACTGGCGGGATTATTGGATGGTATGGGCCAGCAGAAATTGGAGCTAGATATGGACATAGGCCAGTTTTTGAGCACAACTCACTGCCAGAGCTTCCTTGTGCTAGCTAGTACTTAACCAGGCCAGGCCACTTTACCTGTCTGACATCCAAATTTATCAAACTCAGATCTTTGGTTTTTGTTTTATTTAGTTTTATACTGGGAATTGAACTTAAGACTTTGCACTTGCCAGGCAAGTGCTTGTGCCGCTGAGCTATATCCCTGGCCCCAAACTCATGTCTTTGGGAAATGCAAAGCAGCCCTTCACTTCAACCTCTTGATTTCTTTTCTGTCTCTGTTTTTGTTTTTGTTTTTTGTTTTTTGTTTTTTGTTTTTTGGAGATGGGATCTTGCTGTGTAGTTCAGGCTGACCTTAAATTCACTGTGTAACCCAGGGTGGCCTCAAATTGGCAGTAATCTACTGCCTCAGCTTCCTGAGATTACAGATGGGTACCACCATGCCTGGCAACCTGCAGATTCTGTAACTGCAATAGAGACCTGGGAAGTAAAGTACTTGCTCAAGGTCAAAGTGCAGTGTGGCAGCAGAAGAGGTATGGCTCCCTCCCAGGTTGAGTCAGGTCCCTGGATTGTTAGGCTAGACTCTAGCTGTGGAATGTAGGAAAACTACCCTGTAAGCCCCATGTCTTTTGGAACCAGCCAGTCCTGGGGAGCCTTAGGGTCTGGGTGAAGAAGACCTAGTGAGGGTTGCTCAGTTCAGTTGTTAGATCTCCATTCTGTCAAAAGAGACCTTCTTGGAACTTGCCCTGGGTGTAGCAGTAACCAGTTCTGCCCCTCCCCTTGGCACACGAGACTAGCGCCTGCCTGGCACCCTCCTGTCGGATGAGTTGACTTCCTCATGGGATGTGAGAGATGTTTTCATTGTCCTGGTAGCAGGTACAAGGTGTTCCTGAGAGCATGCGGGTAATTATATAATTATTTGTGGCTCCATTGCTACCTGCCATCTGTCCAGGAGCAGAGAATGGGGTGATAAACCCAAGGCACATTTCCTGCTGTCTCCAGGACGTGGGGTGTGACCCTCCCACTGGCTCTAGATCCCTGTACCTATTGTTGGGTGGTGCTTGGGTATCAGCTTGATCACTTCTGTGGGTCAGCCCTGTCTCCCCTGCTGCCAATTCCTTTCTTCACTTAAAAGTCTCCAGCATGAAACAAAATGCAGGTCCAGGGACCAAGGAAGGAAAACTTGAAAACTTACCATCCTTGTGCTGCAGGGGCCCTGTCTCATGCCAACTGAAACCTAGTAACTGGCATGCAGTGTGCCAGCAGTAGACTCCAGGTTCTTCCTGAGCCTGCTGCAGGGACTTCCCATTGGCTCCATTACCACACTGCCTGCTCCTGGGACCCTAGGGCTATATGTCAGGGGAACCCAGGGTTTGGCTGGTGGGGCAGAGTTGGTTTTAGCTTACATCTTCTTAGGTCCCTGGGCTACCTAGAGCTCTGTACAATCTTGCTGGTAGGTGAGATGACATATTGGCTTGGGGATAAGCATCTTGGGTCAGGAGTAGCTGACCTGTGTATTTGCAAGCCCATACTGCACAAGCTCCCTCAAAGATTATGCCAGGGAGGAGGACATGCTAGGGCTTTGGAAAAAGTATTGGGACAGATTATAGGAAGAAGAAATGGGCCATTCTGTGGGGGCTAAGTAGCCCAGCTTGAAAAGCAGCCCAGAGCAGAGAACATAGACCACTGGACTGAGGATGTTAATTGGGAAGGTTTGGCTGAAATTCCTGTCAGAAGAGATGGGATTTATACCACCAGCTCAGTTTATTGTCTGTGCAGGTGTCCTGAGGTTCAGGTAGCACAAGGGGCAGGCACTGCAGATACAAATCAACAACCAGGAGCCTGAGTTCAGAGACATTCCACAAGCTACACAAGGCTAACCTGTAGGACAGAGTTTAAATCCTCAAGATTTTTCTCTCCCCGGCCACAGATAGCTGCCTAAGGAGTGTGTCTTGAAACCAGTGATCTGATAGAAAGAGTTTGTGAGGGTTCAGGGTTGTGACATGGCTGATGGAGGGTGCCTGCACTAAGCAGAAGGGACCCAGTATACCCCAGATGGGGGTGGTAATGCCAAGGCTCTGGATTGTGAAGGGCAGATGGCATGTGAGAGAAAAGGCAAAGCTGGCATTTGCTGGGAAGAGTTGGAATGCAGGGTTGATCAATCACTTGGTGTTATATAAGGTTTTCAGAGAGTCTGTGATGGACCTTGGCAAAGCACTGGCTTTTAAACAGTATGGTTAATCTGTTTGAGGTCTCAGGTAAACCCAGGGTTAATCATTCCCATGCTGTGGCTCTCACAGAGCTCCAGATGTGGTACTGTGATTCTGCAGATCTAGTCAGCCAGTTGCGCATCTGCTTTGGAGCTGATGTGAAGAGGGCTTCCCCTGTCTCTTAGGCCCTGGAAAGAGACTCAGATATAGCACATTCACCCAGAAGGGGAAGAGTTGCACAGGCTTCTTTGGATCACCAAGGTGACAATCTCTCCACTTTTTTTCGTGTCTTAGTTTCCTACTATGAGCCCCTGGACGTCATAGCATTGGAGGTAGAGCCCAAGTTCTTCAAAGCAGATCCCTCACTTGTCTGGGTCCCAGGACACAGGCCCCATAGCCTTACCATCCTTGTAGGGAGTGGCAGAGTGGGCACTGTAGACTCTAGGGAGCATATTCTCACATCTGTTTTCATTCATTGGGCTACAATTCCTGAAAACCCCTGAGCTCCCCAGGAGAGCATCATTGAGTAACCTCTGGAAAAGCAGAAGTGAAGTCTGGGAACACATTGTCCTCTCACACTCCTCTGTGGCCAGCTGGCCAGCAGGATCCCTCCATGGGCCATGAGGCCATGGGTGAGGGTAGAGTGGGGGCCTCCCCGCCTACTATGCTGGGCCAGGAGATGCCTTTGTGCTACTAGCCCTTGGGGAATATGTAACTGACCCCCTAGAGTGGACTAACACCCTCCCTTCCTGCCTCTCTGGGCCCTTAGGGAGGAGCTACAGAGGCCAAGGGGTTGTAAGGCCATGTGCTACCTGCCCCTGGGAGTCTTAGGGGGATTGAAAGATCCCTAGGGTTGGCAGGAATGGAGAAAGCTTTCAGGAAGTGGGTGGGGACTGTCCAGTTGCCACCTCTCAACCTGACTGGGGTTAGCTGCCAGTCATATTTTGTCCCACTCAGAGCAGAGAGCACTAGTTAAGAGTGGGAGTCCTCATGCCTAACTAATCAGGATCCTGGAGTCAGTGGTGCCAGCTGGGGTTAGGGCCTTGCTGCTGAAAAGCCCTGGCCAGGAAACAGGATTAGGGATAATGAGGGGATAGTAGGAAACAGGTGTGAGGCCAGCTTGACGCTAGTGTAGACTAAGCTCTGAAAGAAATAGACATATGCTAGGCAAGCATTGGGCTCAACCTCCCTGGCCAGGCACCATTAGAGAGCTCAGCTGGACCCTCCTGGAGTTGGGGCAGTGGTGTTTGATGTAGACAGCCTCAAGGTGGATAGGGCTGCTTTGTAGAGGAGGGAAGGCAGGGGCTTTCACTTTTCAGCTTGAGGGGGTGTGTCTTCCCAGTCCAGTCTCTCTGAACTTCAAGGACTTCTCTCTAGGGCAGCTTCCTTGGGGTATGTACTGAGAGCCGAGGTGACAGGAGGGTGACTGTAGGCAGGGAATAGCACTGATAGGCCAGAGAGTCAAAGGCTGAGGCAATATAACGACTGAGGGCATAAGGCCTCTCTCATAGGCTATAGGAGGAGATAAAACTTTAGCTCCAGGGCCATGGGGCCCCTGAGTAAAGGTGACAAAGATACATTAGAGTTGGAGGATTTCACTTTGTGGGAAGATTCGAAGAGTAGACCTGGGAGTTATGGCTGAGATGTGAAGCGGAATCTGGGTATTGTTGAAAGATAGAGTTGAAGAGGTTAAGTCACCAGAGTAATGAGGATAAGAATTCAGGAGGCAGGAAGGTCTGGGAAGGTCGCAGGGGCAAGTTGCTAAGGGGCAAGTCCTAAGCCTTAACTAAAAGTTGGAGACACTGGAAAATGAGTTGGTCACTTTCTTCTGAGGTGGAGTTTAGATCAGACTGCAGAGAGAACTTATCAAAAGCAACATCTTTTTGAACATGAGAAATCAGCCCCTTAGGAAGTCTTCTGCTATGAGAGATCCCAAGCTGGCCAGACAATCTTGGTGCTAGGCCACTGATGGGAGGATTTAGGGTAGACAGCTGGGCTTGTGGGCAGACCAGAGAGGTTTCCTGGGGTCTGCTCCAACCAGAAACTGCTCATGCCTTGCTTGGGCGTGCTTGGGCTTCTCAGGAGTCATTGTGGATGTTCTTGAGGCCAGGCTGTTGAGCCCAGGACCCAGAGGAGAACTAGCCTCTGTCTTCCCGAAGCCCCTGCCGTCCTCGGCTGCCCTCGGGGGCTGGGCCAGGGATGGGTGGCCAGGTCTCCCACGAAGCTCTCTACAAGTTCCAGGCCTCTCCTTCTGTGTTTAGATCCCGCCCTTAGTCACGTCCCCTCCTCCGCACCCCTCAGAGAGAACAGGAAGCTGGGGAGGAGAGGGCGTCCTAACCGACCTTGTCTTTGCCCTGGCCAGGCCTGTCTGAAGGGCTCGGGGCTGCCAACCACTGAGTCTGGGCGCCAGGTTTCTGCAGCAGGGTCAGAGCTGGTTTAGAAGCCTTGTGTGGTCCCCTCGTGGGCGAGCTGAGGGATCAGCCTGCCTGCCTTCCTCCAAGTTGCCTTCTTGGCTGGCAGACTGTCCCTTTTCCCTGGGTCACAGGGAGATGTGGGGCTTGGCCAGGGAAAGTGGTCTGGAACAGCGCTTTGACATCATCCCTGGGGGCTTTTAAAAATGAGTTTCCTGGTAAGAAAGACTCCTCTGGCCTTGGGCAGGAGTCTCAGTAGAGTCTCCCGGGTTTGCTCTGATCTGACAAACGCCAGCAGAAACCACCCGGCTGCCTGCATTCCAGCAGTGCTTGGAGCCATGGCTTCCCCAGATGCAGTATCAGCAGAATGCAGCAGCCAAGGCACTGGCGTGTTTGCTGTAAATCCAATGCTAAGCCCCAGTGGTGGAGAGCATGCAACAAACTCTCTGGTTGGTGGTTGGCCCTGCACATTCACATGCACACATTTCTTGCTTCTCCAGGAATGACTGGTACCATGAGTGATACCAGAGGGACTCATCTGAGTCATGACAGTCTAGGCCAGTAGGCGAACCTTTTAGAACTTTCAGTGATGCAGGTAGCTGTCTGCAGCATGTATGCCATAGGTTTGCCATTACTGGTCTAGGCCTATGATTGACAGGTGGGTGGTGAGTATCCAGGTGACCTGCAAGGCCAGCTCATGAGCCACTGCTGAATAGTTTTTTTAGGATTAGTGGTTGTTTGGGGGAGCTGAGTCTATACCTGAAGGGCCTGACCTTGGCTGAGGGCTGCAGAAGAATGTGGTCAGGGAGGTAGAGAGTAGGACAGGAGAGAGACTGGTTCGGGGGATGGACCATGCACCTCATCCTGACCCTTTTATACCCCAGTGGTGGGACTGTGGGTAAGACTTGTTTTGTCTGATTTCTCATTGCTAAGTCTTGTAAAATGGGCACAATTGGGAGGTCTGGCACAAAAGTTGGTATAGGACTGAGATACTGCGTGCTCTATGTGTTTCTGGTTAGAGGGGTCTGGGTGAGGACTCCCACCTGATCAGTGCCAGATAATGGATGGAGAGTCACTAGGGTCTGGAGAGGGGAAGGAGTGCTTGGCAGTGAGGAAGTTGCTAAGCTAGGATTCCCAGGGAGAGAAGCCATGTGGAGCAAAGGTGGCGGCTGGGGCAGGGGAAGTTTTGTACTGTGTTGCTGGAGAGCTGTCAATGGGAGGTGACAGCTTGCCTGGGGAAGCCTCCCAGCAGCATGTGCCAGCCTCAGAAGGTTAGGGTGTGCACGGATGTTTGGGGATGCCTGCTGCTCCAGTTCTTTGGATGGGAGGGATCAGTTGGCCAGGCAAGGTCTGGGGTGGGACTTGTTGTCCCAGGGAATAATGGGATCACTAGCAGGAGGGCCCCACCCAGAAGAATGAGTTTTGCTCTGGACCCTCTATGCGCATCTGGCCTGAGAAAGGCTCTCAGCTGGCTACTGTGGCTGAGTGGATAAATCTACTGGTTTAGTCTCACAGCCATCTGTGCCAGAGAGTCTGACCAAACCTTGATTCCAAACTGCTGTCTGCTCTGCAGCCTCCCCTACTAGACATTTTGACACTTGCTGACCTTGGACCAGAACCCCCTGCCCACATTAAAAGACTTATACACAATACAAATCTAGTCAAGGATTAAATTTATCCCCTAAAGCCTATTTCTAGAGGTAGAAATATAGGTAATATATTGCTGTGGTGGTAACCATCAATTATAGTTAAGAATTTAAAAAAAACAGTAGAAGTAGCTGGGCATGGTACCGTATGCTTGTTATAGTAGCAATCAGGAGGCTGAGGCAGGAGGATTACCTAAAGTTCAAGGCCAGCTTCGACTACATAGCAAGTTCAAGACCAGAATGAACTACATAGCAATCCCCTGTCTCAGAAAACAAACCAAACACACATACACACACACACACACACACACACACACCAGCAGAAGCTGAGCATGATGGTTTATGTCTGTAATTCTAGCGCTTAGGAGGCTGAGGCAGGAGAATTGCTGCAAGTTCAAGGCCAACCTTTGTCTCCAAAAAACAAAAAACATGCTCCACCAATTGAATAATCATGCTATTGCAACCCAAGTATTACTGAGCAAAGCACTTTTCTGTCACCAGTGCCTACTCCAGAAGTAGCTGGGAATGGCCAGGCTGGTAAGGATAGGGAAGAATAGAATCCAGAGTAGAGGAGCTCATTCCAGATTCCCTAGGGTAAAGATCTTCACATTTTCAAGATAAAGAGGCAGTGGGTCCATGGTATAGATTTGGACTGGTGGCCTCTCCCTGCTCTGGCTTGCCTTCTCTTCTATCCCCTTTTGTTACCATGGGAGAAAATTAGATATGAACTGCAGAGTGAGAGTGAAGACAACAAGTTTCTCCTGCAGACTTTAGGAGGTTAAAGTCCACTCTGAGTGCCGGGGAACTACAGAGGCTGAGTCATGCAGGTGGAAAGTGTCCACTCTTGGAATGCACACATCCTCCCTCCACGTGCTCTCTTCCCAATTGTATCCAAGGGATACTCTTTTCTTGTTGAGGTTTAGCAGGGAGAGCATCACAGAGGTCCTCTGAGTCTGTAGAGGAGTTGCAAGCTCCACCTGTCCTGTTTAAGCTGTTCAGGGTTAAATTGGCCTGGGGCACAAGAACATCCAGGAAAGGCTTGATCAGGAGGCCATGTGGAAGTGTCTTCAAGTACAACCCTTCATGCTAGTCCTCAGCAACCTTCTCATCACTGTCCTTGGTACTGCCATCAACACCCTAGTGTCCCTGTTACTCAAAACCCAGCAGTAACTCTCCTGCCTATCTCATTTTCTTATTCACTCTGCAGTGCTTTACTGGGCACACACCAGAGCATCCGTGTTCTAGACTCTGAGTACCACAGTGACCCCGAAATTCCTGTCCTAATGGATCTTATGTGTCCTGCATTAGATAATATAGTTCTACAAAGAAAAAGGACACAAGGGACAGATTGTTGGACTGTGGAGAGGCCTTGGAAGAGATTGAAGAGAGACCTGACAGGAGGGAGGGAGTCAGTCACCCATTTCTAAGCTAGGGGACATAAAAGTTCCCTGAGAGGAGGGTGTGGCTGGAGAGGAGAAGAATGGGAAAGGCAAGGAAGTAATGGTGAGGTGATCCCATAGGGATCTCACCCTGATAGGGACTCTCACTTCAAGTGAAATAGCAGCATGAGATGGCACACACCTATAATCCTAGCTGCTGGGATATTGAGGCAGGAGGATCAAAAGTTTGAAGTCAGTCTGGGCATCTTAATGAGACCCTGTCTCAACCAACATGAAACTTCTTTAAAGAAATAGGGCTGGTAATATAGTTTAGTAGAAGAACAATTCATGTGTGAGGCTCTGGATTCCATCTCTGATACTAAAACAAAGAAACAAAGATTACTTTGGTTGCTATGCAGAGAATAGACTGGGGATGGAGACTAGGACAGAAGTCAGGAGACTGGTTGTGGAATACTCATACCTGTCTTGCTTCACAGGGTCCTCTGTCTCTCCTTCCTTTTTCCTCACCCCTGTCCTAAAGGCTTAGGAAAGCCCTTAGGATTGGCCTGCATGCCTCCAACCACTGCCTAGGGAAACCCCATCTTTCCTTCCAGGCTAGTCATTCACCTTCACTCATACTGCCCTCCTGGTGTTCCTGTATACTTTCTTATGCCTGCCATATGCTGTTTAGGCCTAGCTTGGTCCCCACTCTTCTGTACTTCCACAGTTTTGGTTGTCTTTCTTTTATATGTCTATGTGGCTTGCCTTTCCAACTCTAAGGCCCTAGAGGGCAGGGTCCATGATGTATTCTGGATTTCAATGTGAATAGTACGTTGAGTTGGGGTTTCCCAGCCTTGTCATCTTATTATGGTCATTATACTTGTGTTTGTACTCTGGGGCCATTGTGCCAATATGTGGCCCAAGAGTCTGGGGAATTTCTAGAGCCTTATTCTGGATGCCAGCAGGGAGATAGAAATCAGGGTAGTATAGCAGGACATAACTGCTGGGGCAGGCCCCAGAGTTGGGTAGGGATGGGCATTTGGGTTACTGGGGATGTTCCACAAGATGAGCCCTCAGCCTCTACCCTTGTATTTCAGACTTGAAGTTGCACCTGCAGAGCACAGACTATGGCAACTTCCTGGCCAATGAGGCTTCACCTCTAACAGTGTCAGTCATCGACGACAGGCTCAAGGAGAAGATGGTAGTGGAGTTCCGCCACATGAGGAACCATGCCTATGAGCCACTTGCCAGCTTCCTGGACTTCATTACGTGAGTAAGCCCTGCAGTGCTGGGCAAAGTACCTATATGTACAGGAGCTGGCCCTACTGTGGCTTAGGCTAGCTGACTTAGTGGCTCTGTCAGCTGTGAGGCCTGATGACAGGCTCTGTCAGCCAGCTGTCATCGACCATTGCCTTCAGAGTCCTCCCAGGCTTTGTAAATGGACAAGCCATTCAACAACTCTGGACCTCCAGGTCACAACCATAAAGTGGAGTCACCAGTTCTTTTTCCCCAGTGTTAGGGAGATTGGACTAGGGAAGTAGGAGTCCTTTTTTTCACTTACCCTGTAGTATCCACACTAAACACTCACCAGACCCAACCTTCCATGCTGGTGTCAAGGTTCAGGGTATGGACAGAGCTCTGAAGAAACTGGTTGTTAGGGTGGAGTATGCAGGCCCTGTGGCCCTGTGGCCCTGTCTGGGCTGAGGTGCATTCTCTGTCTGTTCTGACCATAGCTGTAGTCTCAGGGAGATTGGGTGAGGGTATGGATTGTCAAGGGTCAAACACCTTGCTGTCTTTCCCAGTTCTAGCCCAAGCTTCCTGAAATGCAAGTGGGCAGGCACCCCCGATTTATAACTTTTTTTGGGGGGCGTACTGGGGGTTGAACTCACAACCTCACGCTTTGCCAAGCAGGCACTTATGCCGCTGAGCTAAATCCCCGACCCCAGTTTATAACTCTTATCTGGACCAGTTTTCTATCATGACCCTTTTGGGGCTGAGGGTAGGCCACTCTCCCTGCACTAAGTTCCTGGAGAAGCTGAGCCAAAGAGAGGACCCTGGGACCAAAAGGTTGAGGGAGGGCACTTGGACCAGGCATTCTCTATGCAACATGTGTATCTGTGGGTGGGAGGTAGGGAAGTTCCCTCTGCAGGGATGGCTCAGGAGTCATGAGCCGGGACCTGGTGACAAAAAATAGCCCTAGGCCAGGTGGCTACTCCATGCAGGTGGTGGAGCAGAGGCATAGTCAGTGGTCAGTTTCTATGAGCATACTCTGTATTGGTGGTGCATGACTGGTATAGTAGAGAGGCATTTCCCTGCACTCTTCTGGGTGTCTTGTGGCTTTTCCCATTTCTTGATTATGATGTTTCTACCCTTTTCCTTGAGAGCAGGCATACTATCCTACTTGTCCTGGCAGGGATAGGGTTAGATGCCTGCCCCCTAGCCTGATTTCCACGTCTAACAAGCAGCCACCACTGGTACAAGATCTTGCTCAAATGTGGGCTTTAGCCAGAGGGTTCCATCCTTGGGTAAGAGCCACAAGCTGGGACACCTAAAGTACTCAGGAAAACTGCTCAAGCTGGGAAATAGGCCCTCTCCTGGTGACAGATCTTTTTTCCAGAGGCTTCCTTGCTGTCCTTGTTGGGCCATACTCATACTGCTTGATCCCTATTGACACATCGATGTATTCCTATTGAGGCAAGAGGCTAGAGATGGAGTATATCCTGTGCTGTCTGTCACATTGTGGGAGATAGGGGTCACAATGCAGTATGCCATCTTTCACCCAACCCATGGCCTAAGCCTATGTGTCCCCTGCTCTAGCACCAGAACCAGGGACATACCAGGAAGCAGACCATTTACTGCCAGTCTTTACCTTTAGCTTATTTGCAAAAGGCCCTTTCAGCTTCTTGGTGGATGTTCAGGTCTTGCCAGCTAGGCAGGCCAGGGAAGGCCTAACCCCATGCCAGTGGTTAGAGGGTAGAAATCATCTTTCTTGCTGCTCACTTGCCCACCTGCTTTGCATCTAGTCCCCAGCCTGTCCTGGTGTCAACCTGCCAGGCTTCGAAACTAGAGAGCGCTCTGAGTAGGACTGAGACAGAGCAGCTGCCAGCTCTTTGCTGGAGGTTGGCTGCAAGCACTAAGTGTATTTAAAGCAGCCAAGCACTATCCTGTGGCAGGCTGTCTGAATCCATCACTTTCCCTGCCCCTTCCATTCATGGGTGATTGTGGCTTACAGTCTTCTTGTCCACTTACTCCTGCCCTCACTTGGGGAGAGCTCAGCGGCCACATGTCAGCCTGTCTGAGTCTGTGGCTGCTTGTTCTCTGACCCCGTCGTCTCCAGTGACCCACTCCTCTGCTCCTCTGTTCTCCAGTTCAGCCATCCCCAGTGATGGCTGCCCAAAGCCATGTCACTACCTGGAAGTGCTCCACCCCTGAAATTGCTGAGTCAGGCATCCCTCTCTACCAACAGCCTTATGATCTCCAACCTACTCTTCGGTCCCTTGGGGGACATGGGTTCTGGACTCAGCAGGACACTGGCTTTATTCCCCTGCTGCCCCCCATCTTCATTTCCCGCCCTCTGCAGCTGAGGTTCCCTGGTTCATCATTCTAACTCTCTTTTGCCAACATCCGCAGCTCTCTTGGCCGCCCGACTTATGGTCCCACCCAGCTGGCAGCCCCCCAGCCCTGGAGGAGTCCCAGCAACCTCCATCCTGGAGCTGCCCTACCCCCACCTCCACTGCTGAGAGCAAAGCTGGGGAAGCTGGCTATTAGGATGGACGAGTTATCCCTGCTGCCAGACATGCATGTGTACCCAGTCAGTCAGCCTGAGCTTGTTTTTGCTCAGTAGCCTCTTGCTGTCCCAACTCAGCATCCTGCACCCCCCCCCCCAATAGTGAGACGACTACCTCCTATCTTAAACATCCTTCTCCTGCCCCAGCCTCCTCTCTGGGCAGATTGCCCACTTCCTCCTCCACAAAGACAATAGAAGCCAGTACGCCTCTCAGCACTGCTTCTGCACTCTGCCCCTGAACACCATTCCAGTGGAAGAAGAAGCACCCTTCTTACTCTGCGGTCCTTTCACCAATGTTCTGAGACCCCTCACCCTACTCCCTGGTTACTGAGTGGTCACTCTTCTGCACTCCTGTCTGAATAGCCACTTCCCCTTGCATATCCCTTCCTTTACTTCCTAACTCCATTCTCCAAACTAACACCATCACAGGCCCATCTTGTGAGTCCTAAACTTTCACGTTCCCTATCTGTTCTGTCACTTCCATATCATCTTTCAAGCCTCTAGTCAACTGCCATCACCCCATCACTGTATAACAAGGCCCTGGCTTGGGTCAACCTGGCTGTCATGGAGATGTGGTCTGTAGGCCTGGTTACTGGCTAGTGTAAGGCTCCTATCAGTCTCTCCTCATGGTCTCTCTCTGATTTAACTCCTTCCTCCCCAGCTGTTCTTTTTACTCCACTCTGCTCTATCAAGTCATCCTAAGTAAGAGAAGTACTGCAGAAAGGAACAAAAGCCTTTCTTTGCAATCTGTGCCAGGGGGCTCCCCCACATTGGGAGTTCATGGCTGGTTTCCCTGAGAGGGGAGCTACTTGGCTGAGGGAAAAAGTATTTCATGGAAAAGATTAGGAGAGAGGGATCCAGGTTGATCGAATCATACATGTCCTAGTGGCAGTCATGGAGCCAGTGACCCTGTACCTCTACAGAAAGCTACCCTAGAAATGTCCAGAGGACATTCCCAAAGAGGAGAATGTAGCCCACCAGGAGGTAAAAGTATCTACCAGAGACCTGTCCTGAGCTATGGCTGTCCACAGACAAAGCTGGCTTAGCTGGAGATAGAGACAGCTCCCTGCCTTTGGAGCTGCCCCTGTATGGCTGGAACAGGCTTCTACAGGAGATACTGAGTTTCCTGTTCCTGAAAGTGTGCAAGCAGAAGCTGTTCAAGGCTTCCTCTGCCCTTCTGTGTGAGACAGTATCCAGTGCTTGTGTCAATTGCAGCCATCACACAAAGCCAGTACCTGCTCTGGGCCAGAGGGAAATGTATGGATATAGGGTGATGGTATGAGCAGAGCCCGAAGAGGTCTGAGCAGCCTCAGCAAATGAGACTGGGGTTACACGTGGCTTCTTAGCACAGAGAGGACTCCAGGATCAGGTGGGGATGGAGAGATCATTTGAAAGAGTGAGTGGTCATAGTGGAGGCAGCTGCCTGGTATGGGGCAGACAGTCTAAGTAATCTGGGCCCCCCTGAAGTAGACTGTCAGTGTGGAGTCCTGAGATGATTCAACTCAATTCCATGATGTTAACATGTTAATATGTCATTGCACCAAGGGCTCCTGCCAGACCCAGACATTAACTTTCCGTGTGACCTAGGATAGAGTCTCTGTGTGGGCTTTTTTGTCTTGGAGGAGGCTTTGATCTGGATCATTCCATAATGTTTTACTGTAGGAGAGTCAACACCAGAAGAGAGGCTGGGGGAGTTGCTTGTGGGAGGATTGAGCCTGGTCTCTGGAGCTGGGACCTAAAGACACTTGTCCTTGTATGAGTGAGAGTCTGTGGCAGGGGTCTTCCCCAGTGCCATAGCACCTGCCTGCAACCTAGGTGCCTATTGACAAGAGTCTAGGCCTGGGAAATTGGTACCAACTTGGGGATCTGAGGTCTCACATTTCTCCTGTGTCAGAGATATCACTGCTACCAGCTAGAGGGAGCAGCTAGAGGAACGGTTTGGTCCAGGACAATGGCTTCAAGTGCCTAGTGTGCCTGTGGTTACATCTGCCATTCTTCCCAGAGCATGTTACTTCGAACTTGGGCCCTGTTAAATCACAAAAAGACATCAGATTTCTGTGGGCTTTCCTTTCCTGATCTCCAGCCCTCACTGGCTGCATCAAGCTTGGTTTTTGGGTGGACTGCAGGGCTCTGCAGACTGAAGCCCTAGCCCTGCTGTGGTTTTGAGTCCTGGGCTAGATCTGGCCTCTGCCTGAAGAAGAGCCAACAGTGACACTGTTTTAGACTTCAGGAAGTGTACCCAGGGATAGTGCCCAGGAGCTCAAGGTTAAGGCTCAAATTGGAAGAAAACCCAGTGGGCTTCTGAAAAGGAGCAAAATTTTAATGAGAAGGTCAGAGCCTCTGTAGCTCTGTCATGTGGCACATTTCACATATTCTGATTGCAGAGAAGAAGCAAGACTTAAGAGGTGGTGTGCTGATGCTGTAGTGGATATTTCTGTTTACTTTCTACCCTGGAGAGGGATTTTAGGAATCTGACACAACTGAGTATAGTTGCAAGCAGCTCATGGTATATATGCTAGAGCCCCTGGTGGAGACTAAGTAGACAGCTGGCTGGGGTTAAACTCAGTCATCATGGTCAGTGCCAGGACTGAGAAGTCTTGCCATTCCAGCAGGTGGCACCAAAGGACACAATGGAGAGGAACGGTTGGCTAGGGACTCTGAAGGCTTCTTAGGGAAAATAGCTTCTTAAACTCTATCCTGAGTTTGGAGGCATCATTTATTTTATGCCATGCCACCATTTCAGAGACACTAGGCAAGGGAGGGCCGCTGGGCAGAGGAATACAGATTCCCCCACCCGCACCCCACAAGGGCCTCTTTGGCGTGGTGGGCAGTCGGCCATCCACTCCCCAGCTGTCTTCCCCAGGAGGGAGACGCTGACCAGCTGGAACCTCATTCTCTCCTATTGAGGCCAAATGAGGGGAAAAATGGTGAAGTGGTTCTTTGGGGGCAGGGAGGCAGCTGCTAAAGCCAGGCAAGGAGGAGGGCTTCCCTGCCTGTTAAAGGCTTCAGCCTTGTAGGGAGGTATAATGGCTGGGCCACATCACCCAGGCCTGTCTTGCTTACCATCTCCCAGAAAAGAAGATTCCAGCCCTCACCAAGCAGAGGCCTCTGCTGCGGCAACTTTGCAGTTGGCCCAGAGGGAAGGAAGTGTTGGGCCTGGCACAGGATCATCCAAGTCAGGCCTGGCTTAGATAGAAGGGGGCCTTGGAAGGGGCTGAGTGGCATGATTATGAATGGCCCTTTACTTGGCCTAGCATTTTCTTCTATACCCTGCTAAGGTTTGTAGCAAGGGATGCTTAGGGGAACCAAAAAGGGGGGTGTTTACCCGCCTCCACATGTGCTGTCAGGGATGAAAAGTGAATCATAACTGGCCTGTTCCACATCACTGGAGAGACAGCAGTGAAGCTAGACAGCAGTGTCTTCCTACAGGGCTGTCCTCTGAGGCTGGCCAGGATCCTCAGGAGTGCCACGGCATTTCCTTTGAGCCTTGACCTCAGCCTTGCCCTCATCCTAAACAGTTGCCCTGAGTTGTGGAAGCAAGGCAGGGAGAGGTTTAGAAAAAGGAGACTAGTTTGTCAAGATCCCTCTGAGAAAACAAAGCCAGTGGGGAGTGTAGAGCTAGGGCATGGAGCTTTGGACTTGGGTGGAGATATATGGATAGTAGCTGTGGGAACAGAGCTCCTCTGCCTTATGTTGTGACAGGGCTTGGTTCTGGCCCCCTCTGGGCCTTTCTTTCTTGACAGTGAGTCTAGTTGTTGTGGGATCACTCAGATAATGTGGGTGCAAGGGATATGCCATTGTTTTTCTCCTTATCTAAAGGATGTGAGAGCATAAAAAAACATCCTAAAGCTTGGGTACAGGTCTTTCTGACTGTCCCAGGGGGTATGATGGCTACAGTGGGACTAGATGGGTGCAGGTATGATGTTGAAGGGTAGAGGGTGTACCCTGGGGTACATGAGATGACACCTCAAGGTCGTGTCAAGGGCAGGAGGCTGTGCTGGCCAGAGAAGATGCAGACAGGAGCTGGAAGCCAAAGCACAAAGCTCTAGTAGGCTCTTTGCAGCCCTTCTATCCTTCCAGCTCTGTGGGACTGAGGAAAAGAGGCTGGCCATATGGGCCTCTTGGCTTGCAGCTGCAAATGGGCTCTGCCTGAGGGCCTAAGTCTGGGGGGATGTCTCTTCTCAGTGCACATCCCATAGCTGACCCAGCCAGACAGGGGATGGAGAGAGGGCAGCTGCCTGGCCCTAGGCCCAGGAGAGCAGAGGTTAGAGCAGGGCGCCAGGCTGCATGGGAGCTGAGGGAGTATGCAGAAAGCAGGGGGAGTAGGGTTCAGGCCAGGACAGGAGCTGGAGCGTCCTCCTGCTCCCTTCCTGGAAGCCCCAGTGGGAGCACCCCAAATAGCCAGTCCTGGGCCACCATTTCCCTCCCCTTGTACTAGAGACTGCCTCCTACCAGGGCTTTCCCTCACAGCCTCAGCACTAGGTGCTCGTGATTGTGTCATAGGGTAAGAGCCTAATTCTCGCCCACCCAGAAACCTGGATGAGACCTGTGCTCAGGTCCCTACTCAGAGCAGCAGTCTCCACTTAGCTCTCACCCTTGCGTGACCCCAGCCTGGCCTTTGAAGACATTCCCCTGAGGCCTCATGCAGCTGTCTTGTGCCCTGAGTTCATCCCTGGTTATAGGCTGGAAGATAACTGTGGCTGCTGCAGCCTGTGTCTGGGGCCCTCTCTCTTGATTTCGTCTCCTTCACCCCACCCTATAAGTAACTGCACAGAACTCTGCCCTAGCCCCTTTGAGCCCATGCCTTTTTTTTGGAGTCAGAGCTTTGTCCTTTGCCAAGTCTGAACTGGGCAGCTCCACTCTCCCCAGCATCACAGCCCCCTTTGCTGCCCATTGATTCTCCAGAGCTGGCCTCGTGGAGAGCACAGTCTAGGGGAACCCCACCTGTCAAATCTCTGAGGCTCATCCAGGGCCCCCTGGCCTCAACCACTTGGGAGGAGAATGCTTTTCTCTTTTTGGAGCTGTGCAGGTCTACCTGACCCAGGCCTTCATTCTAACCTCATGTCCCCACTAGCTCCTCGTATTTCCTGAAGAAGCCACTTCCCTCTCCCCTCCCTCCCCATCCTTTTCTGTCTTGCCCCCAAGGAGGTAGAGTCTCCCTAACTCCCAGCTTACATGGTGCTTACAGATCCTTGGTGCTTGAGATGAAGACCCTAGCCTTGACTAAGCCCAACCTCCAGACACCCCTCTGCTGGCAGCAGTGCCCTGCCAGTAGCTATGTGCTTTCTTTGCCTCTGCTACTCCTGACCATGTTCAGTTCCTTAAATGTGGCTTCATGCAGTGTATGCCTCTAGGCCTTTGCATATACCGTTCCCTCTTCCCAGAACACACTTCGCTGTCCCAGTCCTTTTACCTCTCAGGCTTCTGGAGAGTCAATAGGCAGCAAAGGGGGCTGTGATGCTGGGGAGAGTGGAGCTGCCCAGTTCAGACTTGGCAAAGGACAAAGCTCTGACTCCAAACAAAAGGCATGGGCTCAAAGGGGCTGGGGTACTTGTCTCCTGGCTACTGCCTGCCTAACCTGCATGTGCCCATGGTTCTTGTGTCCTGTTAGAACATTGTTCATACTTTGGGGTATTACCTATGACCTAGTCCCTCAATGGGGCATGAATCTTTGCAAGGCAGAGGCCATGTCTGTCTTGTGCTTCTGGTGCTGGAGCAGGGGTGGACACTTGAGAGTAATTTAGGGAGGGAGCTGTCCAAGGACAGAGCTGTTAGTGCCTATCTGTAACATTTACAAGCAAGCACACAAGTGGGGTCATTGGCATGATGCTGGGCCAGGCCTTCTAAGTACCTACCCCACTGGGCTGCCCTGCTGTTGTCTGCCCACTACAGTTACAGCTACATGATTGACAATGTGATCCTGCTCATCACGGGCACGCTGCACCAGCGCTCCATTGCTGAGCTCGTACCCAAGTGCCACCCACTGGGCAGCTTCGAACAGATGGAGGCCGTGAACATCGCACAGACACCTGCTGAGCTCTACAATGCCATTCTGGTGGACACGCCCCTGGGTGAGCTGCTATAGTAGAAGTAGAAGCTGGGTGGTATCTTAGTATCATCTCCTCAATGTGGGGTTTGTGGACTGCCAGGGGTGGAGCAGCCCTGAGCCACAAAATGAGACACTGCTGTTGACCTTTGTCCTTCCCTCAGTTCCTCTTTTTTTCTTGCCTCTTTATTCCCTCCTGTTCTATTGTTTTTGCTGGGCCAGGCCCCCTGAGTCTGACTTGAACTTTCTAACTTTGGAAATAGTTTGATGTTTTAGAGTGTAAAATAAGAAAGCAGAACTCATGGAGAGGAGAGAGAGAGAGAGAAGAGCTTGGTCCTTGTGAGAGCTCTGACAGTGCCCTTAAGCAGCACCAGAATGGCTGGTTGTCCATGAGGCAGAGGAGGGAAGCAAACAGCTTCACTGGCCTCTACCAAGTAGGTCCCAGAGACCAGGTCAGACAATGTGCAGCAGGATGCAGGGTTCATGGTAGAGGCCAAGGAAGGGAAGGGAACCAGGAGCTTCTTGTAAGGCTCTGCAAGGCAGTGCTGGTTTCTGCCTGCCTAAGAGCTTATAGAGGAGGCATGAGGTCTGCAACCAGCTTGTACCCTCATATCCCAAATCCTGAGCCCCAGGGTACCACTCCAGGAAGCCACCAGAGTTGAACTCAGGGCTGTAAGCAGAGAAGTCCAAGCTGTACCTGTTGACCTAGTCTGTCTGACTTTGCCAGTGACTCTGAACCAGCTCTGGGCTATTTGTGACTTCTGTGGTTTCTCCATCCTATTGACCACTGAGTCTACAGGCCTTCCAGGGGGAAAGGGGGTGCTCTATCCTGCTCTGGCCTCTCCTTCTACCCCCACAGTTGCCCCTTGGGTTGCCAGTTCATATCCACCCAGCTGCCGTACTCATTCCTTGTCCTAAGGAGGAGGCTAATTTTCTGACTGTGGGCGTTAGGCCCCAACTTCACAGCTGCCCCTGGAGAAAGAAGACTCTCATGGGCTCTTATGCAAGCCTGTCTTTGGCATGGTCTGAACTTGGGTCAGCCCCAGTGGCGATTAGATCATGTTATGGCTGGCCGCCTCCTTTATAAATCAATTTTAGAGCAAGGAGGCAGGAAAAGCTCAGGTCAGTGTGCATGGCCCAGAGTATTACTCTGCCACTTGCAAGGCAGTATCTCAGGCTGGTTGGAGGGTCCCCTAGTACCTAGCCTAATGATCCTTGTGGCATTGGCCCTCTGTGCCCTGGAGGGTGATTGAGCATCTGCAGGGGTCTTGCCTAAGCTACTTGCTTACCCCTCACACCCATGTCTTTCCTCCCCAGCGGCTTTTTTCCAGGACTGCATCTCAGAACAGGACCTTGATGAGATGAACATTGAGATCATCCGCAACACACTCTACAAGGTAGAGCCCTGCCTGAGCAGTGGGGGATTGGCCTGTTGGCAGGAGGTGATAAGGGGTAGAGCGGGATGGTGATTTATGTGAGATGCTGGGACTGCTGCACCAGGCTTTTGTCCCACGGGCTTATCCACTCTTTCTCTGGCTCCTGTGATGGATGGAAGGTTGCCTGGAACAGGTTCTCCATCCTGTGGTGCCTGCGGCGGGCTCAGATAAAATCAACAGGAGTGGTTGGCACTCTACCATTTGGGCTGTCAGAGCTAACTCCTAGACAGCCACTCCCTCCAGCATCCAGGAGGGTCACGAGCCACCACCCAAGCCATAGCCGTTGGACCTACCTGACCTGGGCTGTTGCCAGCCAGGATAAGCATTTGAGTAGAGGCAGCAGTTTGTTCAGTTATGGTGGGAGGGATCCAGCCAGGCATAGCCAGGTCCTTAAGACCTTTTCAGGTTCAGAGCAAAAGCATATCCCACTGTCCTTATCCCTGTTCACCTTCTGCTTCATGGTGGGCTGTGGCATAGACTGACTGATCTTTGGGGATAGAGGGTGACCTTGGGACTGCCCTGGTACAAAGAGATTAAGAGCCAGGGACCAGTTTGGTGTTTTGGAGATAGGCTGAGTTGTAGCTGTGGTGAGGTACTGAGCTGTGGTGGGCTGTATTCTGGAACATGGATCAGCTGTGGGTAGGACTTGAAAGGGGCCACTGGGCAAGGGACCTGCTAGCCAAGGGAACTGTTGACGTAATGAAGAGACCTGCTGACCTAACCCCAAGAACGTATGTCTATCTAGTCTCCATGGTGAGGGTACCCTCCTCCCTTTTTGGAGCTAGATGATTAACATTCAGCTCTGCCTGAGCCTGGGCCCCCAGAGACCTGGCTAGTATGCAGTGAGAGGATATGGTGGTAGGTGAAGGGCCAGCCTGAGATTGTGATGGTGTGGGCAGGGTGATAGCACATGCAGAAGGAAGGCATGGAACATGGGCCAGGTGGAAAGTGTTTGCTGTAGAAGTATAGGTTCCATATAGACAATAGGAGAGTGCTTCAGAGGAAGAGGTAGCCACAGAGTCAAGTTACCCAGGGTCTTGAATGGCAGCCCAGAGATTTGAATTTTATGCTATAGGTAGGATCAGGAGTGAAAGTTTCCAGAAGAGTGGAATACGTTCAGGAAGCCCCCAATGGTTGCAGTGTGGAGGGCAAAGGAGAGACAGGGAGGTTACCCACTACTTTCATCCTTCAGACTCCTCTGGCTTCTTTAGGCACAATTGTCCTCATTTGTAAAATGAGGAAACTAAAGACTCAGAGAAGTGGGATGGTTGTGTAAAACCATGTAAGTCACTGGCAGCACGAGGGATCACACTTGGCTCTGTTTGCAAAAGCAAGTACTGTCACCACCCTGCTGATATGGAGAAAAGCCAGCCTTGTAAGGGGAAGGAGAGAAAAATAGAAAATGTGTGGGGGAGTACACATGTATGTACACGTACACACACACACACACACACACACACACACTCCTTGTGCTTCCACCCATCCAGTTGGCCTGTTGCCACATTCCCTGCCTCAAGACAGGGTAAGGGGTGTGGCTGTCCCCCCAACCTCACCCACACCCTCACCAGGCCTGACTGGTTTTAACTGGAGTCATTGGCAAGAACTGCCCAAGCACCTGCTCATAAACACTGACCCAACACTGCAGGCCCTGTGCCAGGACCGCCTGCCTGGCAGGCAATGTCCCAGCCTGGTGGCCACAGATGGAAGATTAGGTGGACTCTCAGCCACCTGATAGGTGGGAACTTTAAGTAGCTGGTGCAGTGACCATGGGCTAGTAGACTCTAGGGGACAGGGCGGAGGTGGGGAGGTGACCTTGGTACCTGGGTCTTGCCAGTTTCCTTATCTGTGCTAGCCACTAGAAGGGACTTGGCCTGCCTGCCTTTCTAACCTTGGGATCACCCTTTCTAGGGAGCACATGGGTAGATATATCAGGGTATGGAGTCCCAAGACTTGACTGGTGACCCTTACCCAACCCCTCCCTCCCAGGTAGGAATTGCAAGCCCCAAAGGGTACATCTTGGGATTTTAATACAGCCAGTTTGGCCGCAAGGGATTGACTCTTGGAGGGACTAAGAAGCACCTCCAAATTGTGGCAGTGAGGATGGCATCTGTCTCTTTCCCCAGGACCTCTGATTTCTGACAGACCTTTATACTGGGCTCTACTCTTTTCTCCACACTGCTTATTCCTGACCTGTCCTAGTCTTTTCTTATCTGTTGTTACTCCCAAGCTCTGAGGCTCAGCTTTTTCAGTGTTGTTAGCTGGGTTAAGCCTGGGCTCTTAGAATCCTGGGTCTTGTCTCATCTCTTGGAACAGCAAAGCCTGTGGGTCCAAGTTAGTCTGGAAAGCAGACCTCAGTGTGGGAAGCTTTTCATGCTACCCAGGCTCCTCTTCCAACTCAGAAGAATAGACTGTGTCTATGGAGCCTGAGTTTCTGGAACCAAAACACAAGATAGGTCCTAGGAGTCTGAGTAGGGTCTGCAGGACCATGATGGACAGATGTGGGGAAAGATGCCTGGTTGACTGTGAATGAGAGGAAGGACTTGAAGTCTGGACTGACCTGTCCTTTCCTTGTGCCCAGCAGATTCAATTTACCTGGGCAGGAAGTAATTGTTTTCACTAGTAGCCTGTGTGCCCAGCCATTGCACTGTGAGGCTGACGTCTGCATAGGCAATAACCATCCTTCATCACAAACTGGCCTGACAATTTGGTTCCTGCTGTATGATGCCCAAGGGCAGCCTGTGGGTTGGGAGGACAAGGTATTTTCTAAGGTAGGGTGCAGTGATGGCCATCAGATACTCATTCCAAGCCATCTCTGTGAGCTCTCAAGAGTAATCTTTCCTTACTAGCCCATAGACATCAGCTGTTCTGAGGCTGAGGAAGGGGATATCTAGGGAGATTTTGAGGAGAAAAAGACAGAGGTCCCTCTGAGCAAGTCCTCTGTGAGAAGAGGTAATAAGAACATGCAACCTGAAGCAGGCAGTTGGCTGTTCTGTCACTCCTGGTTGGGAGGCGGCAGGCTACTGCTGCTTGGCTGATTAACTGTTGGAGTTGGTGATGTTTCAGGGGCTTTGCAGAAGAATTGCCTTTGCCAGTCCCTACCATGAAAGGAGCTGGGGAGGGGAGGAGGAAGCTGTGAGTAGGGGCCTGACAAGTCTTGCCAAGTCTCTCTGCTCACACTGAGCAAGCTCCATGATCTGCACAGGCCTACCTGGAGTCCTTCTACAAGTTCTGTACCATACTAGGTGGGACCACAGCTGATGCCATGTGCCCTATCTTGGAGGTGAGTATCTGCCCACACTGGCCCCCTGCTGGTTCTCACTAGGTGGTCTGCCTACTGGTTCCCACTAGCCTTGGCTTAGGGGAAGCTCTGCCAACTGGCTCAGCCTTTCTTTTCTTCCCTCTCTCCTTGCCTGTGACCTGCCTTACAGTTTGAAGCAGACCGCCGAGCCTTCATCATCACCATCAACTCTTTCGGCACAGAGCTGTCCAAGGAGGACCGTGCCAAGCTCTTTCCGCACTGTGGGCGCCTCTACCCTGAGGGCCTGGCTCAGCTAGCTCGGGCTGATGACTATGAGCAGGTCAAGAATGTGGCCGATTACTACCCGGTGAGTTCCCTAACTGGCAGAATGGTGGGTGGCCATATTGACAACACGTGCCCCCTCCCCTAAGCACCCAACAGCCCATTCATGCTCATGTTTCCAACTGTTCCCGGCCAGGAATACAAGCTGCTTTTTGAGGGTGCTGGTAGCAATCCTGGAGACAAGACCCTGGAAGACCGATTCTTTGAGCATGAGGTGAGCACAGGGCCTGCCCAGGATAGGGAAGAGTTAGTGGCAAATGCCGGACTCTGGACTCACCCACCTGTATACCACACCTGCCTCTGTCCACAGGTGAAACTGAACAAGTTGGCCTTCCTGAATCAGTTCCACTTTGGAGTCTTCTATGCCTTTGTGAAGCTCAAGGAGCAAGAGTGTCGCAATATTGTGTGGATCGCTGAGTGCATTGCACAGCGTCACCGCGCCAAGATTGACAACTACATCCCCATCTTCTAGCCTCCTGACCAAGTGTTGTGTATATGTCTGTGTGTGCTGTGATGAAGCCCATGGCTCACCTGCCTGCCCTGGGGGTGGGTAGCACATTGTCCTAGGGGCCAGGCAGCTTCCCTGACACCTCCCCACCTTCCCACTCTTAGGTCTGAAAAGAGATGGGCACTTTTCCTCTGACTAAGAATGGACCAAGACCCCCTCAGAGCATTGAGGCCCCATCAGCTCTATGTTTACAGCCACTTACATGTCTGAAAAGCATGTGGTCACTTTCACATCCCTCCCTAACCTGAGAACCCTGGGGGCAATAAGAGCCTCCTTTCCCAGAGCCCTGGCCCATGGGAAGGATAGACTGTGTATATCCCTGGGGCATGGGGAAAGTAGTTCTTCCTCAGCTCTGGACCTGAGACAATAAAACTGCCCTAAGACCACTGTCTGTTGCCTCCTTTGGGTTCTAGTAACCCTCCCAGGTCTCCAGCTTCCCTCATGACCGTACCCTGTGAACTCAGCAGCTTAGATGCTTCAGGATCGGGATTACCTAGACTGGAGCTCAGGTGTAGAGACAGGTCTGCAGAGTTGGTTTCTGGGGGCTTCTAAGACCCTTTATTGTAGTTGCACTGAGCCCTACAACTCTCTGTGATCATGATCACTATCTTCATTTCATTATGAGGAAATCCAAACGTAAGTATAAATGATTTGCTTGGGGTAAATGGAGGAGGGAGTACGTGAGCCAGAGTATGCCAGGGGAGCCCAGTCAAGCCTGTGCCCAGAGCCCTGCTGGTCATGATGCTGACCTCGTGAGTTCTCCATCTCTGCCATACAGCCACACCCCATCACCCAGGTAATCAGGGAGTCACTGCTTCCAAACAGTGCATCTCATGCATTCTAAGAGAAATAAAAATTACCTTTATTTAAAAAGTAGCAATCAGACAAGTAGGGTGTGCAACTTCCTTGTGGGTTGGAAGTGGGAGGTTGGGGTTCTAAGTCTTGAGCTAGGCAAGAGGCAGTTGAGATTTACCCTGGAATTGTAGCACTGAAGCATTGGTGCTAAGAAACAGTCCTGAGGGTGTCCCCAACCCACTCAGTCACTCCTTAGTTTGCAGAAACACTGTCTACAGGGTCCTGACAAAGACTGCAGCTAACTCCTGCACAAAACTCCCCATCCAGATGGACTCTCTGATCTTCAGGGCTGTGTTGTGCTCAAGAGGGTCTGTGTGGGCTCATGAAGCAGTAGAGACCCAGAAATTCCCCAGAAATCCTCAGCCTCCTGGGCCGGGACTGGGCATTGGGAGTTGGAGGCAGAAGTTTGTTAGGGTAGGCTCTGGGGTAGACTTGTGGGGCTCAGAATGGCTAGGGGAGAGCCAAAGGTTCATGGAGTGACCTGTCCTGGAGCAACTAGGTCACGTGTACACAGCGCTCATCCAGCCAGCCCTGGGGAAGGGCCTGGGTTTAGGTTTGAGTCCCCTCGGTTGCACCTTGGGAAAGAGTAAGGCCAGGCTGGCCAGGCTGCAGTGCCCGGGGCAGACAGGGACTAATGAAGAAGGTCTGCAGGAAGCGGCGTCGCAGGCTCTCTGGCAGGTAGTAGTGGATGAAGTACATGAGCCCCACACCACGGCCTGGGTAATAGCGGCGGCGCGGGTGAGCTGCCAGCAGTGCATCAGTGATGGCATCTGTAACTGGGCTGAGGTCAGGCAGTGCCTTGCGGAGTGAATTCAGGAATTGCCTGTGCAAGTGTTCAATGTAATCTTCACCATAGGCTTGCAGCAGCTCTCGGGGAAGGTTGGCCAGCAGCAGTTGTTTGCGTTGTTCCCAAAATTTCACATTTGTCACTGATTCTGGTGGTGAAAGGGGTGGCAAGGTTAGAGGGCAGTGAGTGAGAGAACCTAGAGGCCACTGGTCTATTTAACCTGGCCACTTCTGCAGCCAAAGTTGTGTCTGTTCTTAAGACCTACCCCTTTCCTCATAAAGTCATGCTCGCCACCTCGTTTCCCAGCCCCAGGCCCCAAGCATGATCCACCCCTAACCCTCACCTGTCTTGAAACAACCAGGCTGAATGACGCTGACCTTGATCCCCCAAGGAATAAGTTCAGAGCCAAACAAGTCCATGAGCAGCACTATGGCTGCCTTGGAGGTTCCATAGGCTGCCAAGCACGGATATGGCATATCTCCTAGGGGTAAAAGGGGGGTGGGGTGAGGCAGATCAGCTGTGGCCAAGAGCTCCCCAAATCTTCCCCCACCCACAGCAGCTCTTTTTCTACAGTGCCCCAAGGGGGATGGCACTTACCTGCTGGACTACCCACTGTTACAATGCGACCCCTTGAGCGACGTAGGAGTGGCAGAAGGCCCTTGGTCAGCTCAAGTGCACCAAAGAAGTTCACCTCCATGCAGTTGCGGAATGTGGCCACTGGAGACAGCTCCACATCGGCCACTATGTCATTGAGGCCTGCATTGTTGACCAGGCCCCACAGGCCTGAGAACAGAGAAGCAAAGAGTAAAGCTTCAGGTCAGCCCTGAGGAAAATCCTGCAAACCCTGCCCTTTCATAGCTGCCTGGCCATGCCCTCCCCCAGGGAAGCCGTGCCTGACCAGTGCTGGTCGTGTGGGCCTTGGTGAACTCCAGCACACGGGTAATGTCCTCTGGCTTCATCAGGTTCATCTGCAGCAGCTTTAGGCGAGGGGAACAGCAGGCACGCAGCTCTAGGGCGCCGGGGCTATTGAGGTCCAACACAGTGGCCAGCACCATGAAGCCCATGGCGTCCAGTTTCTTGACTGTCTCCTTGCCAAAACCAGTGTCACAGCCTGGTCAGGGCAGAGTAGTCAGTGCACTCCCACAGTGGTCCAGTACAGCCCAAGACAACCCAAAGATCACCAGGGTAAGGGTGACACCCAGGCCTCTGCACTCTCAATCCAGAAGTCTTGAGCCTGCCCTCCTTCCCTCTTGCCCATCTCCAGCAGACTTTGCCCTTCTAGCTAAATGTTTGAGCACAAACTCTGATAGCTGTCATCTCCTTAGACTCCTCATGGCCACTCCATCAAAGACGGTATGTAATCTACACTTAAAGAAGAAACTGACCTAGTAAATGGACCTAGTAATACTAATTTGATTCCCAAAGAAACCCAGCCGGCACAAAGGGCAAGACTACCCCAGGTAGGCTGGAGATCCAGCTCCACTCTTGATGTCCTCCCTACATGATTTAGGCCAGAGCTCACATGCAGTGTTATCTTTTCTTTCTGCCCTTGTCTTTCCTTTACCTGGACACTGAAGCAGCTTCCTTGATAGTCTTGTTTAGGTTCAACACCCCCCCTCCCCATATATATCCTCTACCTAAGCAGCCAGAGGGATCTTTTTAGAAAATACCAGTATCACTGTGATGCTGAAAACTTTCTTAAAACTCCCTTCAAGCCTCAGGACAAAGCCCAAGCTTTGTGGTAACCATCATTCAGGCCCTGTCCAACCTGAGATTGCCCCTCCATTCCCAGTCTCAACAACCCCTATTGTTGCAGACCCTGGGCAAGCAGAAGGTCCATTGCCTCCTTACCCTTAGAATTCCAATCAGTGGCAATGATGGAATGTTTTCTGAGTTGCAGGCCACTTGCCCCAGGACAGTGGCCTGGTGGGGGAAGATGAGAATAGATATGCATTTGAATGCCTTCCCACATGCATTTGTGCCTGCCAGAGCTCTGTTACAATTCCTGGAGCCTTACTTTCTGGCCTTTGGTATGCAGAGAGAACCACCAGGCAGGGCTAGTAAAGAGGTCCATGTACCTGATTAAGCCCAAGCTTTTTCAAGGTTTCTGTTCTGGTCCTGTGGGTAACCAGTAAGGGGAGGGGGAGAGGCAGTGGGGAGGAGTCTCTCTGGAGTACCAGACACCAGCCCTTAGGTCCTGCTGAGCAGAAAAGCTGCTAAGCAGCTCTGTTTCCCCACTCCTGGATACTCAGCATCCCCTCCCACCTCAGCCCCACCCTCTCTGCTGAAGCCCAGAACAAAGTTGGGCAAGTGGCTTGGAATTGGCCTTGTGTAGCTGGGGTCGGCCAACCTGTGTGTGCTAAGGGTCTTTCTCAGGCAACTCTGCTGGGGAAGGTAAGTATGTGTGTGTCTTGTGTGTGTACTTGTGCACAAATGTGTGTGCCTCACTTCCCTCCCAAAGCAGGCAGACCTTCTACAGGGAAACTAAGGCCACCTAGAGCCTCAGCTCTGGGGTCCCAACATTGTCACCCACACTTTATATACCCTTTTGCTCACCCTCAGATACCTGTACATACTGCCAACCTGCCTGGATGTTTTCTTTTTTCTTTTTTTTGGTACGGGGAATCGAACTCACGACCTCACACTTGCCAGGCAGGCGCTTAAGCCACTGAACTAAATCCCCTGCCATGCCTGGATGTTTTCACATGGGCTTAACTCCTGCTACCCATCACTGCAAGGTGTGCAAGTGCATGCATATGAGGCATCCAGCCACAGCCAAACCTCGACTCCATGGCTGAGTTCTTGAAGTGGCCTTGGTAAGCAGTTCTCAGGGGCATTCTCAGGTAGGGGTGAGTGGTGGCTCTGGTAGGCATAAGACACTGCTCTTGGCAGGTGTGGTGATTGAGGAAACTCCAGAGTTTTCAGGCATTGGGAAGCTACAAATCTACTGGTGATGCTTACACAGGGGTGGGCTGGGCAACCCCTTTCTACCCTCACACCCTGAGCACTGCAACCAGAGATGGAGGAAGTCCTTCAGGTGGCCTGGGTCCTATTAAGGTAGCTCACAAATTAGATGGTAGAAGGGGATCTGCCCTGTCCTGAGGCAGGGAAGATCCCATAGTCTGTACTTCATTCTGGGCGGGTCTGGTGGCTTTGTTTCCTCAAACCCTTGAAACTGAGGTCCTAGGCATCACACTGCAGCCTGAAGTGGATCTATCCCATTAACCTGAGCCCTGTTCATCTCCTTCCTCTCTGCTCAAGCCTGAAGTCCTCATGCTACCCTCATATACCATCCCCCACATCAGCACCCACCTGGCTTCTTAACTACCATTCAAAGGCCCTTCCAAGGAACGAACTGACTGTCCCCTATGCAGGCAAAATTTATTCTTACCGTAAGCCTTTGTTCCATACCCTTTGTTTGATCCATTTGTCTCCACACATCCTTCAGCTCAAGGATTTCCCCTCAAAGTTCTCCTAGCCCCATCTGATCATGCAGGGCCCCCTACTGGAGTTTGCTGGCTGTCCCCAGTCCAGGCTCAGTGCAAGGATAGAGCTCAGAGCACCTGTCCAAAGCTAGGGAGGTTGGGGAAGAAACTAGGCCACCCCTCCCCCTCCATGCAGTGGACCAGTGCCTCTGGCCTTTCTCCCCCCTCCCCATTTCCGGCTGGGTTTCCAGCCTCTCTTCCCCTTCCCTCTCTCTGGTGACGGATTTATCTCCTGCTCCAGACAAAGGGAGCTCAGCCAGGCGGCCAGAGGCACCTGAGTCCAACAATCCGACCTGTTTCCTGGGCACTGAGGACCAGGAGGGATGGGAGTGAGATGCTGAATGAAGGCTATGTACTGCTGCCTCAGCAATTTGGCAGTGGCTGGCTGGACCCCAAAGGCCGCTGAATGCCCCCATGGTGACCCCAAGTTTTTCTGAACTCCAAGGACTCCAGCCACTTGATAGTAGGGGAGCAGCTCCTCATGTAAAGTCCTTCCTCTGGCCCCAGGAAATAGAATGCAGGGTGTCCCACACAGGGATGTCACACAGAGTTCAAGGGATGACTGTCCTCTGTCTCAGGTCTTCCCAAGTCCCTCAGAGCACTGTCCCCTGCCCCAAGCCTGCGGTCCCGATCAAACTCTAGGAGATTCCCCTTTTCTCAGCACCTGCCCACTGCTGACTACATTTTGCCTCCAATACTCGCTACAGCGGCAGGTAGTTAATCCGGACTTCGGGAGGTGCCTGGCACTTTCTACTTGGCTTCTCACCAAGGGGAAGGGAGATTCCTTTATGCGGCGCTAGGGAGCCCACCTTGGCCATGCCCATGTAGAACCCTCTAGGTGTGCGGTCCCGCCCTCGAGCCTGGAGTCCCCGCACTCCGCGCACTCACCGGTGATGAGCACCGCGCGAGTGGCCACAGGCAGGCGTGGCGGGCGCGCCAGGCGGGACAACGTGATCCAGCCGGTGGCAGCCAGAACGGCGAGTGCGACTGGTGCGGGCAGCAGGCGCTGGCACAGCCAGTCGAGCGCGGCCAGCAGCGCCAGTGCCACCAGCAACGGGCCGCCCAAACGTAGGTCGGCGCGCCGCAGCTGCAGCAGCGCTCGGGCCGCCACGAGCAGCCAGGCGCCGCCCGACGGCCAAGACCAGCGCTCCATGGCGGCAGGGCTGGCTGGGGCGGGGCGGGGCGGGGCGGGGCAGGGGCTGGGCTGGAAGTGGGGCTAGGGACTCCGCTGGGGCGCAGGGTGCAGAGGAAACCCGGCCTGGGTGGGAGGGACCCTCGCTTTCCCTGCTGGCCCGCGGACCAGGCTTATAAAGAGCCCCAGGGGCGGGGCGGAGGCGGGGCAGAGGCGGAGAGGGGTGGGGCTTTCTACACTTCCCCGGCACCCCAAGCCCGGCAGGTGCCCCCCGTCCCGCCCCCTCCACCAGAGCCGCTTTCGAAGAAGTCTGAACAAAGTCCAAAGTTGTTGCCTATGGAGGAGCCGTTTGCTGCGGGCTGCGCCGGGGACAGGGCTGGCTGGTCGGCCCAGCCCGAATGCCCTGCATCCGCTTCACCCTGAACCCCCACCCACGTGTCCAGGGCCCTGAGCTGCCGCGCCCAGGCGAACAACATATCCTGTTCACACTTGGCTTGGGACACCTGAGGACACACACAACTTCATTCAGCACTTAGTATTCATAGTATTGCCTTGGCCGCCGGGCCTTCGGGAACACTGGGAACACATGGGGAACTAGCCCACCCTCATGCTTGTTGCCGCTGGCTACAGCGGCGCCCGCATGTGGTGCACAGGCCGGGTCCTTGGAGTGCATGGCCAAACCCTGAGCAGCTTGCGGCCACAACATCTTTCTGAGACCCGGCCTGGGGGAAACAGGGTGACCTTGCCTGGGGCTTGGAAGTCTCTGGTCCTCCTTGCTCTTTCTCTAAGTGTAGGGCACTGGAAACGCACAACCCCAACTTCTGCCACAGAAATGTGCGTGAGGATCAGTGAGGGGTTCAGAGGAAAACTCTAGGCCTCCCTTCACCTTTGCCTCCCCCTTCTCCACCTAGAAACAGGCTAATAGGAACACCTGGGGAGTCAGCGAAGGCAGCCTCTAGGACAGGGTGGTCCTGCTCTGCTCCCTGGAATCCCCAGGTGATAAAATGGTGTGTGGGTACATTTCCCTGTTTGTGTGTGAAGGTCCTTTTTTGTGTGTGGCCTGCCCCCTGGCCTCGACCACCCCTGTCTCTGGCACCCTGTGCTTAGCGTGCATGCCAGGGCTCTGCCAGGCACTAGGAGTTGGTGCCAGTACCTGGGTGCCAGGCCCTATGCTAAGGAGAATAGGTGCAACCCAAAGTGTTGAGCCTCCAGACCTTGCCCAGTGCCTCATCCCTGCCCTCTCTAGGTCCTGAGAGTTCATGGACTCCTGTCACAATTCCCAGCCCCATTGCTCATTCTTTTTTTGTGCCCAGGCTCTGTGCCAGAGCTTCATGAAAGTGGCTCTTCCAAAGCCCTCTCTGCAACCCAGGCATGGCCTCCATCAGGCAGGGAGATCTCAGAGAGTGAATTGAGAGCCAGACTCTCTTAAAGGGAGAGGCTCTGGGAAGAGATAGGTGCTCTGCCTGGAGCCACTCCCATTCCTCCACCTGTCTCTCCTCTTGGGAGTATGGATAACTGGGTACACCTGGCCTGGAAGGCAGGACTTTCCTGGAGAGGGTGTATGTGATCCTGGGTAGGACTTTGTGTACCTGTGTTTGTATGCATTTGTGTCCATGGAGCTCCATGGCCTACCTATGCCACTGATTATATTGTTCCCTAAGCTATGATCCTGTGTATGTATGTGCAAATATGTGTGTGTACTGTGTATTTCTGGTAACTCTCTTCCCTGGTCTGGGTCATCCTGTCTCTGGAAATTCAGAGGAAACCATCCTTTTCCAAATCCACTGACTTCCGTGCCCCAAATTCATGATCCAAGTAGTTGCAGCACCTTTGGCTTGGCTTTCTGCTGTAAGTTGTAGAGCCTGCATTGATTGAAACACCCTGTTCTATTCACCCCACTATGACTTTAGCTGTGATTTCTCCAGCCTCAAGCCATGAACGCTTTCCCTTAGGGCCAGGAAGGGAGATACTGTGGGATCAAGAGTGGAAGAGTAAAGGACAGGGGGAGGGAAGCAAGGTAAGGATGGAATTGGAATGCAGGGTCCTACGCTGTCCTGTGAAGGAGCCATGAAGAATCTTGACTCATCGGGAAGTCCATGACGAGGAGAAAGACTGCCGGAGAGGCGCCGGGGTAGTGGGAATTGCCTTTGGCTGTATAGGATGGCTATGATGGCGAAAGAAGTGTTTCCAGCTCAGTTTCTGAGACACTGTGCCACCTCAGGTGGAGTCATTAGTACTGTGAGATTTGAGTCTTAGTGGGACTGGGCTCTTTGTCACATTATTATGTAGCTCACTACCATGCATCCCATTTCCTAGGCTGACAGGCCATGTCTCTTCCTTTCCAGTATCTATTCCTTACCCCTTGTGGCATTGTCAGCCACAGACCCCTTCCCCTCATCAGGTAGTAAAAGGTGGCTCAGACAGTCATAACTGGGAGGGGCTGGCCCAGCCCTGTCTGAGGCCTGATGCCAGGTTGTCACCGCCTTGGGGCAGACAACCAGCTTCTGCCAGATCCAGGAGTCTGGGCTGGTAAGGCCCTCCAGGGAAAGGAGGTGGGCAGAGGCCTCAGCAGATAAGGCAAGGCCCAGCAGAGCAAAGGAATGAAGGACAAACAGAAGGAGCAGAGCTGCTGGAGCCATCCCACTCCAAGGCCTCAGCCCAATTTTTCTTTGTCCTTTGTCCCAACTCCAACTCACCTTGATGAGAAAACTGGTTAGCTATACATTTCTGTTTCCCAGACTCTGGAGGACTAGGATCTGGGGCTCCACTGCTGGCTGCATCTATGCCATGGAGAACAGTACAGCAGCTCACTCGCCCCATCTGCTGGCCTTTTGGGAGGGTGCAGCCGTGAAGGGAAGAAAGGCCATGTGTGCTGAAGATGGGAGAACAGAAGTCCTGAGTTAGGGGATGCCAAATAGCAGCCTCCAAGAGCACTCACACCTGTCCTCTGAGTATACTGGGGTTCCTGGAGCCGGGCGTTCACTTACCACCTCTTGTTCCTCTGTGGTCCAGCTCAGAGGCAGCAGAGTCCCAGGAAGCCCTGCTTGAACTCAGCTTATCCCTGGTACTTGCTCACTTGCTCTATTCCTCCCGTCTGGCACAGTGGCCCCCTTCCTGCCAGTGATACATCCTCTCACCTGCATTCTAGATCCCATTATGCCCCATCATCAAAGCAATCTTTCATTGAGAATGTCTTAGTGGGTGTCAGTCAGTTCCCTGTGTTAGATATCACAGACAGAGCAAAGGACCACTTAACTCCCCCAGCCACAATATTCTCTCACTGGCAATCTCAATCTTTTTTTTTTTCCTACAGAGCTGTAGATGGAACTCAGGATCTCATGTGTGTTAGGCAAGCACTGTACCATTAAGCTACATCCTAGCCCAATAATCTCAATCATATCATTTTCCACAGGTATTGTTCTCCTGTTCTCTCCCTCTATTCTCAGTCACATTTCTCTAAAGTTGCCTATAGTCTCCATCACTGCTCAACCCTCCTCCACTTTCGTCTGGGATAAGCTCCCCTTCCTGACCTCTCCAGATGTAACCAGTAAATGACCTCCTCCAGATACCATATAGCCATCCATCTCTACCTTCAGCTAACTTGGCCTCCTTGAAGTCTCTTCCCTGCTGACCTCTCTTGACTGCCTCAAGCCCTGTGTCCCTTTTGATGTCTATGAAGCCATCCCTGCTGAGTTTCCTCCTACCTCTCTCCTTCTGCCTTCTTCATGAGCTTGTCTTCCTTGTGGGTGAGCCTGTGACTGCAGAGGCCTCTCTTGCTCTCCCCCCAACCCCACAATGAGCTCATCTTCCTACTCCCATATTGGTGACACCCACGCTTTCTTGCTCTCCAGCCAAGGCCTCCCTCTTGACTCCAGGCCCACATAGCCAGCTGCTCTGGATGCCTCCCCTGGACACACATAGGGTCCATGTAAATATTCAACATGTCCAAGGTTGGTCTCATCATCTTCCTGAGTCTTGCAGCCACCACATCCTCAGCCTTCATTCCATGAGGTGGCCTCAGAACCTCTTGTACTGTCCCAGGCCCTGGGTTGGTAAAGAGGCTTCAACATAACTTTTTTTTTTTTTTTTTTGGACAAGGTTTTTCTCTGTAATTTAGGCTGGCCTTGAACTCACTGTGTTACACAGGCTGGCCTTGAACTCATTACTCCTCCTGCCTCAGGCTCCCAAGTGCTGGACTTACAGGTATATACCACCACATCCAGTTCATGACCCTTTATAGTAAGTCTCATTACCTCCATTTTAAATTAGAGGGAACTAAGGCTTCTAGAGTAAAAAACAAACAAACAAACAAGGTCTCCAACACAAGTATACTTGAACCAGCCCCAAGATTCTGACACAGGTATATCTGAACCCCAAAGTCTACTGGTGAAATTATGTTGGTGCAAAGCTATGTTTTCAGCATATGGCCTCTTAGGTGTCATTCTAGGGGCAAAGGAGGGCTTGGGATGGCCTTAAGCAAATGAGACCTGTGTCCTATTTGGACAAGGAAGAAATTGTGTCCCATTTAGTCCTATTTGGGGAAGGCAGGAAGACTGGAAATTGGAAGTTCTGCATCCAGATGATGAAAAGGAACAAAAGTCGAATTTTAGACCACTTGAGTATGAGGTACCTGTGAACATGCAAAGATTGAGGCCAGGGGCAGCTGGATGCCCATCAGCTGCAGCGTATCACACATGTGGCATGGAATCCTGCATGGTGCTAGCTCACCTTTGAGTGCCCTAGGTAAGAACTAAACTCCCAGTTTTTCAGAGATATCCCACCTAGTCTGGGTACCTGGAGATTCAGCCCTTTAGTTACAGGAAGAGGGACAGTAAGATGCAGGAGGTCAGGAACACTGCTTGGATTTCAAATTGTACTTGCTACCCTCCTCTGAATTCTGTGACTGTCTCTAGGATAGAAGGCAGATATATAAGGATCAGGGTCCATAGAGGTGAAGGTGGGAAACTAGAGTACATGCTCTGTAGTTTTCTGGATAGGCCCCAGGAGAAAAGCAGGCTGAGAATACTTAACAGTACTTGACTGACTCTGGGTGGCATCCCTCTTGGATCCACAGGTATATTTGGAATTATTAATAGTCTCTTCTATGTTTATTGTGTTTACTGCATGCCAGTCCTTGTTTTCAACTTCCTTGAACTTTACTGAAATTCTTCCTTGAACTTTATTAAAATCCGTTTACTGCATGCCAGTCCTTGTTTTCAACTTCCTTGAACTTTACTAAATCCTTGAAATCCTTGAATCATCCCTCTGGAGCAACTCCAAACATAAAGAAAAAGGCCCAGAGAAGTTAATTGCCCTGTTCTTGGCCACATAGTCCATCAACCCCTATGCTTCTAATCACCAGACCACGCCATCCTTGGGCTTTAGCCCAGAAGGTTGACATTATTCAGAGGACATTATGAGGTAAAATACAACTAATCTTTTTTATTTGCTTCTGGATTAGAAACATGTCTCTCAAAAGCAGAATTGAGGCAAATTTGATTGTTAATATTAATTCCAAAACTTGCTTCCTCAACAGCTTCTAGCACCCCTGATTCAGGCCTTTTCTTGGCAGAACAACTGCAAAAGATACAAAAATTAGTTGCTGTTGGCTGGCTGGTTTAATTTATTTGCATATACATAATTCAGCCCCACCCCTAGTGGCTAATACCCCCGCTGGGGAAGCTGAGGTTGATTTCTGATTGCTAGTAGGGAGGCCTGTATGTGTTGTTTTTTAAAATAAACTGAAACCAGATGGAGGGGGTTTTGTTCACAGCCTTGCCTCCAATTTTCTCTAGCAAATTCCTTGAAAAGGCAGCCACCTATGAGTAGTGCTTATTCTCTGTGGAGGTCCCATACCACTAGTATGCAAATAGCAAGTGGGGTCGGTATTTCTAAGAGTGAAAACAAAGGCAGAAGAGTTGTGTGGCTGGAGGGCTTTCACATCATAGTCATCTGGTAGACCCCCAATTTGAGGTTTGTGCTTATAATTTACATCTTCGTTCTCTTTTCCCTTCTCTGAGTTCAGGGGAGTCAGGCTAGGCTTGAGTCAGAATCACCTAGACCAGACATATAGTAAAATATAAGCACCAGACCTCCAAAACACCCCAAATGCAGCACCAGTCACTAGCATGAGACCCCAGCCTCTCTGGTTGGGTTGATTTTGCAGTCAGGGGTTATCTTTTCAAAGGGCCCCAAAGCGACTGCTGCTTCCATCCTGGAAAGGCCACACACTCAAGGTGATTGTTGGAATATTTTTAACCGCCAGCCACAGCCAGGGCATTGTAGTACCCCCAGAGCCCTCATTAAATGATTCTTTGTTCAGAGAGAAGGGACAAGTGTGCCCACTGGTCCTGGTCCCCGTGCCAAAGCTTTAGTATTTTTCTTTGAAATGTGAATTGGCCATTGTCATAGTGAGGTAGGATCCAGTCCCCAGGCTGGGGAGAATGTTTCTTTCCCTGCTCTGACCTTCATTGCTACCTTAGAACACTGTTCTTTTGGATTCTGAGTTTTTTCAGATAATTGTGTCAGGTTACATAGGGTTTGAGATATGAACACTCAAAGGAAATTCGTCTGGGGGAGCAGGTCTGAGAGGTTCCGCCACAGAATTTCCTTTAATGTATTCGAGGAAAAATTCAGGTGTCTCAGCCCTGCACAATTTCTGAAATAAAATAAATGAGAACAGCCAACATATTTGCATGCATGAACCATTCCCCATAGAAATGAGCAAGCCAAAAGATAGATTTCATGCTGAAAGAAAGTTCCCCTCCCTGGGGATCCCTGCAGGGCCGGTGGAGGTCAGGTGGGCATGGATGAGGCTGGCTTGGACATGGAAATTCTTAGCCCAGGAAATCTCTCTCTCTATCTGTCTGTCTCTGTGTCTGTCTCTATCTCTCTCTGCTTTTTCTGCATCTTAGGTAACACATGTAGTACATACAAGCCTTCACTTTTTCCAAGAAACATAAAATGAATTACTGGCAGAGAAGCCTTAAAATCTTTGGTTTCTAGGACTATTTGGGCATGTTTTCCATACACCATGAGTCTTATTTCATTTGCCACTGAGGAGTGGCCTTCCAGCAGCACTGTTGCATAAGGTGCTGCTCCCAAACACCTTGTCCCCAACTTGGAGACACAAAGTAAGTTTTATCTAGGTCTGAAAAGAATTCTGGAAGGGTGACATTGTGTTCTGAGTCACACTGATTATAGTCAACAGCAGGAGAGCTTCCAGAGCCTTCTCACTGAGGAAGCAGAGAGAATATTTTAAATACCCAATGGCATTTCTTGCTTAAAGCACATAGTGGTCATAAAAACCACTTAACAAGGAAAGATTAATGGGAGGAAATGACTTGAATGTAGCAAATTTTAAAAAATGTTTTACAAGGGTTGTGGAAAAAAATAGATTTATTATGTAGAAGAATGACAATATAGGAAAGCGAACTTTTTTTGAGGTGCTGGGGCTTGAACCCAGGGCCTCACATATGCTAAGCATGTGCTCTACCACTGAGCTACAAGCTCTGCCCAGAAAAATAAATTTTTATACAAAACTAACTCTTCAACAAGTGATTTTTTATTTTCCAAAAGTTTTCTCAGAAGAATTCCTATAAATAGCACTTTTCTTTCTTTCTTTTTTCCTTCCTTCCTTCCTTCCTTCCTTCCTTCCTTCCTTCCTTCCTTCCTTCCTTCCTCATTTATTGAATGCTTACTGTGTTCCAGCTCTGTTAGGGAAACAGTGGTGAACAAGACAGATAGTCTTCCTCCCCTGTGATTGCTGATTGGCTGGAAAGACAGCCTTCACTCACATCTTTACAGTGAAGCCACTGACAAAGGGAACTAGAAAGCTCTTCTACTCTGGGGGTCAGGAAATGCTTTCTGGAAGGAAGCGATGTTCCAGGTAGAGTGAACCCAAGTGCAGATTCTGCTGGTTTGGGCAAGGTGAGCCGGATCTCCCAGGAATCTCCTCTGGCAGTTCCTGGACTCCTGAGAGCCAGCCCATGATGGAGGGAGCTGAACTCTTCCAGAAAAGCAAGGGCAGCCAGTGAGTCCACAGAGTTCAGGTGGAGTTAGGGGGCAGGCAAGGTCTTAAAGACTGTGGTGGCTTTGATTCTAATTTCATAGTGTATGCAAATATCTCTCCCTGAGATGCAGGGAGAGTTGAGGGTTGTAGGCAGGAAATAAAATAATTAGCTTGACTTTTTTTTTTTTTTTTTAAAGTTGTCACAGGCTGTAAGGACAATGGGCTGACAGGAGCAGGGATGGGGATGGGGAGCCCCAGTGGATGCAGTAAGATCAGTCAGGAGGCCACTGTGCTGGTCAGGGCAGGTGATGCTGATGATTAAGGAAAGAAAGGGCAGTTGGGAGACAAGTTAAATATTTATATTTCATATTTTTTATTTGGTCTTTTGAGACAGGGTTTGTTACGTAGTTCAGGCTAGACTTGAACTCACTATGTACACAGGTTGGCTTAAAACTCAAAAAGCTGGTCCTCCTGCCTCAGCCTTCTCAGTGCAGAGATTACATGCATATACCACCAGGCCTGGCTTGGACAAGCCAAATAGATGGACTGACTCATCCAGGGACCTAGACAAAGCCCAGAAAATAAGAGCTCTGACTGGTTACCTCCCATCCAGTATAATTTGATAATTAAATTTAATTGCATTCACTGATGAAATGACAGCATCATTTCTTGTAGGAAGATAAGGAAGGTCCAGGCTATAGACACCAGTAACTGCTACCCATAAAACACTCTCCGTGTACTTTAAAAGAAGAGGGGTGTGTGTGTGCGTCAATTTTCAGGTCTCCTCACAGCCATATGCAGCAGCTACTGGGAACCCCATTTCACATATTAGCATACTGAAATTTGGACAGAGGTTAAGGGATATGCTCAAGGTCAGTGTCTCATGACTAGCAGAGTTGGAGTTGAAACAGCTAACTGCTAACCTGTCTAGGGTCAGGCGACAAGGCTCAGGAAATCTGGAAGCATACTAGCTCTGACCGAGGGTCTACTGCAGGCTCAGTCCCAGGGTAGGATTAGCCAGCTCTACCCACCCAAGAGCCTCCTCTTACTCCCAAGAACCATTTAAACCATCTTTCAATCTCACTTGAGGGCACTTAAACCATAAAAACACACTTGGCTTTTTTCTTCCAGTGACTGGAGCTCTTCTACCCTGGGCAGACCTGCCTTGTGGTTGAGAGGTCACAGTTCTGGGTAGGGACAAGTCTGAAAGACTGAATTCTGTCCCAGAAAAATGTGTCTCACATGTTCACAGGAATTGGTCAAGGGTGGCATGAGGGAGCTGGGGCAACTCTCCCCGTAAAAGAAACCTGTGGGAAAAGGCCTGAGGGTGAAGCAATGCTGCTGGTTGCAGGAGTTGCAGTCATTGCAGAGGACAGGGACAGGCTACACAGACCAAGGAGGTGGATGGAAGCTGACCAAGTAAAAACCACAAACGTATTATCTTATAGTTCTACAGGTCACAAGTTTGAAATGGATCTCACTGGGCTAAAGTCAAGGTGACTGCAGGCTGGTTCCTTCTAAAAGCTCTGAAACAGCCTGCTTCCTTGCTTTAACCAGCATCTACAGGCTGCCAGCATTCTTTGGTTCATGGCTCCTTCCTCTATCTTTGAACCTAGCAGAGCAATATCTTCAACTTTCTCTGACCTCTGTTACCATGATCACATGTCTTTCTGCTCTGATCCTCTGGCCTCCTTAGAAGAATCAGAACCCTTGTGATTTCTCTGAGCCACTTAGATAATCTGGCATAATTTCCTCAATGGGGTCCTTAGTGCCATCTCATTTGCAAAATCTCCTATGAAGATTTTATTTTATTTTTTATTTTAAAGAGAATAAATCAAAACAAAGCAAAACAGAACAAAGTAGAGCAGAGTAAAGCAATGCAAATAACACAGGATTTCAGAAAAAGACAGCAGGAGATCAATAGTGGCTACCGTAATATTTCTTGTTTTCTTCAAAATAGTTGTCCATATCTTTATACACATCAAAAATACACATAAAAGTTAATTCACATCAAAATAGTACAGAAGCAATCAAAACACAAGAATGAGAGCCTTAAGGGCTTTCAAGACCAGACACTAAGAAATCAATAATGGCTACCATAATGTCTCTTGTTTTCTTCAAAATGGCTGTCTATATCTTCGTACATATCCAAATGAAATAATTGAAAACAGACTAAAACCAATCAAAACCAAGAATAAAAGCATTATTGGCTTTTGAATCAAAATGATAGGAAATCATCAATGACTACCATGGTGTCTCATTTTCTTCAGTGTAGTTGCTCATACTGTCACGCATACTAAAATCAATTCTTGTAAACTCTTTAGGTGGAGTTCTAGGCATATACAAGCATATATATGTACATCTATCCTTTCTTTATCATCCGCAAAAATCTCTTTTAACCTTTACAGTAACATTCACAGGTTCTAGAAATTAGGACATGGCCATCTTTTGGGCAGCTATTATTCAGACTACCACCCACTTGAACAAATTAAGAGAAAGAAAGATAAGCCTGGCAACAGGTAGGAGAGTGACATGGAATTAGGCAAGATGATGATATTAGGGAGACTAGAAAAGAAGATGCCCTGGGATCAGCAAAGAAGATGGTGGTGGTTGGGCTTAGGTGGAGGGAATAATGGACACAAGACATGTTTCAGAGGGAGGGAAGCCTGGACCTGGGGACTATTTGGGTTATGTAGGTAAGAATTAGAGGAGGGACATGGGAAAATACCGGAATGTACAGATGGGCTGATGGTATACATGGAAGAGCCCCTCCAAGGACCCAAGAGGAAGAGCAAATTTGTGGCAAGAATGAAGAGAACACGTAGGGACATGTATCTAATACAACTTTGGGATATCCAGGACAGGTTCCAAAAGAAAAGTGAATGAAGGGTCCAGAAAGCTGTGATTCCAGGGTCCCTCTCCTTCCTATTGGCATACACGTGCACATCTCCACCTTATTTTCTGGGTCACCATTTCTGACCCTAAGTTTTTTACTTCCAGATAAGAATTGAGGAATTATCTTGTGTTTCTGAAGTCACAGTAATATTGCTATTTATCTCACATTAACTTTGAGTTTTATCCTTTTTGAAAACAAGACTTTAAATTATAGGGAGGTTGAGTCCCTGACATAATGGCCCATAACTGGCTCATGACAGAGCAGGAAGAATTATCTTTCTTATTTTCTTTCTTTCTTTTCTTTTTGCATGCTTAAAACTTACATATTTTAGAGATAGGAATGTTCTCTATTCCTATCTGTCTATTCTTACGAATAGCCAACAAGCTGCTCACCATTTACAGTATTGGAAATATGGAAAGAACAGTGACATAAAGAAACAGGGATTTTCCTTTTTTTGGAGACAATTTTTTTTTTTAAAGACAGGGTCTTGCTATATCTTTTGAGGTGGCCTTGTACTCACTATCTAGCTCAGGCTGGCCTCAAACTTGTGGCAATCTTACTGCCTGAGCCTCCCAAGTGCTGGATTATGGACATGCACCACTATGCTCTGGTTTTGACTATTACTACATAACCCAGGCTGGATTTGAATTTGGTATCCTCCTGCTTTAGCTTCCTAAGTGCTGGGATTACAGGTATGCACCACTAACCTACCTTTTTTCCTGTCTTTGGGGAAAAGAACCCCCCCCCCCAAAAAAAAAAAAAACCAAGCTCATGGGAACATCTATTCTGAATGCCTCCAAGGAGAAGGAGTGGTGGAGTTGGTCAGGGAAAATTCAGCTCAGCAGGAAGTCCTGTAGGGCCTGGTGTCTGTCCAATGGGAGTCCCAGGATGAGCCCACAGAGTGGGCCCACGGAGTGAAAATCCTATGACTCGGAGTAATGATTGTGGCTTCAGTACCAGAGAGAACTCATAACTGGAGGGTTTTTTTGTTTTTGTTTTTTCTTTTTTCTGCATGGACAGCCTGGCTCCTTTGGCATGACTTAGGAAAGAGGACCTCGGTGGAAGCTAAAATTGAATTTCCCATCAATCTGAATGATGGAGGATTTATCCTTGATTTAAGGGCAATAAAGAAATGAGATATTTTGTGCTACTTATATTAAGCTCTTATGCATCACACTTTATATTCTAGGGTGCCTGAACTTTTAGCTCTGTAATTTATTTGTCTAGATCTATTGCTTCCTCAACCTGTAATAGCCTTGAAAGGCAGAAATCTAGTAGATGTTCCTCCGTTAGTGCCTCTCGCCTGAGCTCATTAAAGAGTGCAGGTTGAATGGGGTCTTCCTGAGTGCTGGTCTCAGAGGAGAGACTGGAAGGAGGGCACTTTTGGGACAAGTCAAAGATTTCAGGAAGCCAAGTTGTGACTCGGAAGTGGAGGAAAGTAGGCTTTTTCGAAGAAGGGTTAGAAAACAAAGGGGCATTAGCAAGCTGGGAAGCGTACGGGGAGCCTGGGCGTGGTGGTGGTCTGTTTCTGGCAAGCCCCGCCCTGAGCCACAGTAGAGGCGCGAAGTGACGCGGCGCGGTTTGGCCGCTGTGGGGCGCCGTAGCTCGCGCTGTTGCCAGGGGAACGGGCCCAGTGCCCGGCGAGGCTCAGCCCGCCTCGGCCTGGCCCGGCCGCTCAGCCATCCCACCCGACCTGGAGCGGGAGGACTCCCCTGCCCAACCTCCATCCGGGATGGGGCCCCGCTCCGGGACGCGCCGTCTCCCGGTCCTGGGGATCCTTTCTGCCGTGACAGTCTGAAGCGCATCTGCCCCGGGGAGGGTGGACAGCCAGGCGCGGGGCCGAACTACTAGCTGACCTTGGTAGGGCCAATCTGGCACGGCCGCCACCACGCGCAGGTGAGGAGCCGCTGCCGCGTTCAGGAGCCTGGCCTGAGCCATGGGGTCTCGCGGATGCTGCCGCCTGACCTGGCTCGGGGATCCCCTCGGCCCCCGCAGCCTGGGCTCCAAGGACCCGCTAGAGCGCGGGGCTTCCTTTAGCTTTTGTCAGCTTTACAGCCTCACAGATCTGCACTGAGAGCCACTGTGTGCCAGAGCCCACTCTGGCCAGTGAAGGACGGAGAACAGACGCGGCCGATATCCAGAGCCCAGAGAGCGTTGAGGAGGGTGTGGGGAGCAGGCGCCAGACACATGACTAAAGTGATTCCAGGTTGAGTTAAGTGCTCTGGTGATGAGATGGAGGGGGTGGCCAGGGAGGGTCTGATTTAACAAGGTGGTTTTCAAATTTAAGACCTGGAGATTGGAAAGAAGCCAACAGTGTGATCAGGTGAAGGGTGTTTCTGGAAGAGAGAAAAGCAAATAAATACAAAGGTCTGGAGACAGCAGAGTACTGAGAAGGAAAAGAGTGAGGAGAGCCCTGAAGTCCTTGGTGGGCTGTTGCAATTTTATTCTCTGTCGAGGAAACCATTAAAGAGTTTTGCAGAGTTTCAAGTTTTGAAAGCTCATCTTGTTCTGGTTGCTGTGGGGAAGTCACTGGATGGCCATCTTGGTTCTGCCAGTCTAGCTGTCCCTCCTAGACTTGCTTAGTCCCTCTGAGCCCCTGTACCCTCACCTGGGCAAGGGGGATGTTGTTCTTCATCTAGTTTATGAGAGAGCAAGTGAGGGGCTATCCACATCTGAGACTAGCAATTAGACCTATGAAAACAGTTTGAAATGATAGGACCTAACTTAGAGTGTTTTGAGGGTAGAATTAAGTGAATTCCATGGAAGCACTTAAAGCAGTGCCTGACCCAGAATAAGTGCTCCCTAAAATGCTAATGATGGCTATTATTATCATGGAAACACTGTAGGAGAGCAATGATAGAGGCTTGGATTAGGGTGATGGCAGTATATGATGGTAAGAAGTGCTTCACTTCCTTTGCTCAAGAAAAGCTGGATTCAGATAGGGATGAGGGGTGGTCCCTGCTTTTGTGGAGCTGGTGGTTGGCTGGAGGAACTGGTCTGTAACAGATCACTACAAGATGCATTAAAAACAGTGGTGCTTAATTAGGTTTTTCCTTTTTGTTTTTGTTTTTCTTACTTTGTTCTGTCACACTTTGTTCTTAATGACTGTTTCTTAGTGGTTGTTCCCTAGGGCTGGCAATCGTATGAGTTGATTTCCCTTTAAAATCAACAACCCTTGCCTCCCTTCACTTGCCTTGTTTCTATTCCTTGTTCCCCCTTCTTCTTATCCTTTTTCCTTGACTTAACTTGGATTCCAAACAGTTTGTAGTGGTTGCTGCAGCAGAATGGCACAAAAATGCTTGCACTCCATGTCAACTCAGGAACAATTGAAGTTTCAAGCTTTTCTTGCCATAGCAACCAACTTTGGCATATTGTTCATGAGAAGAATGTAAGAGCCCAGCCACATCTGAGACCACTGACAAGAGGTCTTTGAGAACAGATTGAAATTCCAGTTTATTTTGTGGGAATTATGTGATATACATCCTTATAGCCACTTCTCAGAATTTTAAGGCTAGAGATTTTTCTGGCATCTATGGAGAATTTTAATAAAGTACCTGCCTCTAAAAGTATTTTATAAGCAACTATTTTTGCACTGTAAAACAATGTGCAAACAACAACAACAACAAAAAAAAAAACAATGTGTTTTGTGAAGCATTTTCTCTCCAGCTCCCCTTTTTGTGGTTAAAACTAGGCATCTGTTAGATCTCAGTAAAACTTATTTCCCAAGCAGATCCTGGAAAAAACCCCTGAAAACTCCTTTAGAAATACCTGCCGGAAATCTCTCATATGGAAACCATAAATTCCTTAAGAGAAAGAAAGATGCTTGGGAGCAAAACTTTCCTGCAGCGTGTACCTCCTTCTGTGTTCTGGGGGGTGATTGGGGCACTGAGCTGGCTCTTGGCCGAGAACTAGTCCTGCCCAGCCTTCTATAGTGCTGTCTGAAGGTCTAATTCCATCTTTGACAAGACCCCTAACACTGCTAGGAGGTTTCATGGCTCTTTCTCACAGCTCTCCAGATGAGAAGCTCAGAATTGCTTTCAAGAGTTAAGAAAGCACTTAACTAAAACCAAGCATTCTTGTTACATGGTTGTTAGGCAGGAATTCCTGGTTTGTCTGGCCTGGTACAGGGCTGTGAATCACACCACTGCATTTGGGCCACATGGCACAATAAGGTTAGAAGGGCAAGAGGTGACACCTCAAATTATTTATTATTTGGTATACATTTGTCTGTGGGGGAGTGTAGTGCTGGGAATAAACCCAGGGCTTCAGACTTGCTAAGCCTGCACTCTACCATTGACCTACATCCCCAGCTCACTTTTTTTTTTGAAAGCAATAAATACTCACGATTAAAAATTCACACCGTACCTAGGAATACACAGTAAAAGCAAACCTCTATCTCACACTCCAGCCCTTGTGCTACTAGATCTTTCCAGAGGTTCCCATTGTGTTTCTTGAATTTTCTTCCCAAGAGAATCTGTGCATATGAGAATATATTTGTCTGGCCAGGGATTTAGCTCAGCTGCGTAAGTGCCTGCTTGGCAAAACACAAGGTCGTGAGTTTGATCCCTGGCGGAAAAAAAAAAAAAAAAATATATATATATATATATATATATATATATATATATATATATATATATTTGTCCATCCCTAAGGTTTTTATTCATTCAGTAGCTCTCTTTTCAGCTGTACATCTTGCTGGTTCACTTAACTGTATACCAAAGATCGTTTTGTGTGGTGACACATAGCTATCTGATGGCCACTCAGTCTGCTGAGTCAAGAAGGACTGCAAGTTCAAGGCAAGCCTGGGCAACTTACTAAGATCTTGTCTCAAAATCAAAATAAAAAAAATTTTAAAAGGAGGCAAGTGGTGGTGTATGACTGCTGTCTAGTACTCTGGCAGGCTAAGGTAGGAGAATTGCAAGTAAGAGCCTAGCTTGGGCAGCTTAATGACTTAGTGAGACCTTGTCTCAAAATTAAAAAAAAAAAAAAAAAGGTAAGGCAGCTCAGTTCGAAGGCCCTGAATTCAATCTATAGTACATAAAATAAAATAAAGTAAAATAACGTATACAAATGTTAAAAGGTCTGGGAAGGGTAACTCAGTGATAGAGTGCTTGCCTAGCCTGCATGAGGCCCTGGGTTCAAGTCCTAGTAGTAAAAAGAAAAAAAAATCTTCCCTTGCTATTGATGTTGCAGAGCAACATGTGCCATAATGTGTTTATATTTGTTTTTTCCCCTTATTATTCCAAACAACATTGCAATGAATCTTTGTGTGTTTTGCAAATCTATATGTATATCTACATGTATATGATAAATACCTAGAAATGGAATGTCAGAACCAAAGGGTATATGTGTTCGTAAGTTTGACAGACATTGCCAGATTGCCTTCCAGCTAACTTTTTTTTGGCAGATGAGTAAAGCAGAGGCCTAGAGAGGTAGATCTGTGAAGTTTGTCCCTGAGTTTCTCTATCGGTAAGCATCAGTGCAAAAACTACAAAGAGACTGGGTGTCCAGGCATAACCCTCTTTCCTGGCTCCTAACTGTCCTCCTCCATTGGCAGGTTAGGTCTCTGTGCCCTCCAAGTGCCTATTTGAGCCCTGTCACCTCTTCTGATCCCAGCATCCTACTCTTCCAGTTCTTTAGCCTCCCCTGACAACCCCCTTTAGAAATTGAATTGATTATGAAGTCCTTAGACAGGAATCCAGGGCACCTATAGGCCCTACAAATTGGGACTTTACACCTTAGCTTGTTTCCTTTGACAGTGCCATACACATGTTTTAGAACATTCCTACTGTATGTATGTATGTATGTATGTATGTATTTATTGAAATGGTATCTTGTTATGTTGCCCAGCCTGGCCTCTAACTTCTTGGTGCAAGTCATCTTCCTGCCTTAGCCTCGTGAGTAGCTGAGACTACAAGTACATACCACTGTACCTGGCTGCTGCTAATTTTTTTTTTTTTTTTTTTTTTTTTGGTTGGAGCAGAGGTGGCAGGAGGAAAGTGGATCACTCATGTAACTTCCACTATTCGTAATGAGAACCTGAAATCTGAAGATATCCTTCATTTAATTTAAGCATATAAATTAAAGTACTGTAACTTTATTTATTTATTTTCCAGTACTGGAGATTGAATCCACACTGAACTACATCCCTACGCCTTTTTATTTTGGGACAGGGTCTTGCTAAATCACTAAATTGCCTGGATTGGGCCTGAATTTGTGATTCTCCTGCATCTTCTTACCAGAGTGCTGGGATTATACATATGTACCACCATGGTGGGCTTACCTACCCATATTTTGAAAATACTACTTAAGAATTGTAGCAAACAAATGTTAAAGGAAATAGATTATTATCCCATCAATGGCCTTTACCTTGTTAGGGACAAGGGAGGAATCTGCATAGACTCTTACACCTTCCTCTGAAGCCAGGCAGGTCTTTGACTTACCAGGGTGATAACAATTCATGGGTTCCTCTTATTCCTGTGTCGTTCCCTCCCCCCGCAATCCCTACCAGCCTAACTCTATGGTTCTTTGTTTTTTTCCGCTTTAGTTTTTGAAATGCATTCTTGATATGTTACCTCAGCTGGCCTTGAACTCGTGGGCTTAAAGTGATCTTTCTGCCTCAGCCTGCTAAGTAGATAGGACTACAGATGTGTGCCACTGCACCCAGCTATTATGATTTATTCTTTGGAAACAGAAAGTACTTATTTATGTACTAGAGATACCCATCACCTCTCAGCCCACCAAAGATGCAGCTGGAGAAACTGAATGGGCAGCAGGGAGCTTGTGGGCTTGACCTTCATCTGGCCAACTCCTCCCAGAGCACAGGCTGCTGGGCTGCCACCTTCCTAGGCCAGCCTGCTGTTGTGTCCCCCTTCCCCACTGCCGTGCCCTTCCCTTCTTGCTAAAGCCCTTCCTTGTGTGACCAGAAAGCTCTCGAAAATACTTCTCACTGTGTCATCCCCTGCTTTAAACTTCCTTGATGCCTCATGGCTTCTTCAGCAGTGCCCAACCACCCTTACCTGGCCTCCCGGGCTCTGGGTGACCTGGGTAGCTGTAGTCTGGAGATGCAAAGGCAGCAGAGGGCCATTTGAGGGTAATTATAATGTCTGCTTTTTAGCAAGCAACTCAGGGATCACTTCAGTGTCATTGGTCTGTACGCCAACTCGAAGAGCAAGTAGCATTTTGTTGGGCTGAGGAGTAAGAATTTGTTCCAGGCAGATGTGCTGATGTGGGGTCTGCCATATCTTTTTTGATTCTTGGTAGGGGCCTCTGAAAGGACAGTCCAGCTGCCAGAGTTTTGTCTCCAGGTCCAGGCCTTCCCACCAGGAGCTCAGAGCTGGCCTCTCTCCAGTGTGGTACTGTAGGGAGGGCCCTACTCCCCTTTTGGGCCCATTTTTCAAATGGGAAAACTCAGGCCTCTTAACTAGTAAGGGCAGAGCCAAGAGCCTAACCTAAATCCATTTCCTTCAAAGCTGAGGCTCTTTTTTTCTTGCATAACTTCTTTCTTTCCCCTTGGTGATATTTGTCTGTCTGTCTGTCTGTCTGTCTGTCTGTCTGTCTATCCATCCACCCCAGGGCCTCTGCACTGAGCTATATCCCTAGCCATTTATTTGTTTGTTTATTTAATCTTTTTGAGACTGGATCTCCCTATGCAGTTCAGAGTGGCATTGAGTTCACTTGTTAACCCAGGCTGGTTTTAAACTGGTGGTGATCCTCCTGCCTCAGCCTCCCAAATGCTGGGATTGTACTACCATGCCTGGATTGTCTTTTTTTATTTTGTGACAGTGTTTTGCTAACTCACTAAATTGCCCAGATTGAGTTTGAATTTACAGTCTTCCTCACTTAATCTCTCAGAGTGCTGTGCTGGGATTATAGATGTGTACCACCACACACACCTCTTCTGTGGCTTTTTAGTTTTTGAGATAGGGTCATGCTGTGTAGTACAGGATTGCCTTGAATTCGCTTATGTAGCCCAGCCTGGCCTCTAACTCATGGTGATCCTCCTGCCTCGGCCTCCCAAGTACAGGGATTACAGGCATGCGCTACCATGCCTGGCCTATGTGGCTTCTTATTGAAGACAGGGTAAGTGACCAGAGGACTCCACTTGAGTCTCTGGGAGAATACTAAGGTGACTCCATTTAGTTTTGAGGGGAGACTACCCAGAAGTGGCTTCAGATACTGCTGAGCTTGTTCTGAAGGAGGGTCTGAGTCTCAGGTGGGCTGAAGGGCAGAGTGGCTATGAGTAATGGCCCTGTGGAATAGGGCTGCAGGGAGAGGGCTGAAGGCAGAGCAGCATGGGACAGATGGCTTCAGGCAGGCCAGGATTTCACATCACTTACCATACCCACATTTCCTTTTATTTCAGATGCTTTCAAGCCAGGAAACACTTTCTGAGCATCTTTTAAGTACAAGGTATAGTTCTGGGTGCATGGGATGAATGAATCATGGGACATTTGCTGTCTTTGAATGGAGTTGATGAAGCAGACACACATAGGGATGGCAAAGTGACAGTCCCGGCCAGAACTGAGGTCAAGGGCCCTTGTCTGTGGGATATCAGGGAAGCTTCCTGGCTAACAAGGCGTTTGCAGTGGGCTTGAAGAGTAAGTAGCATTTTGTTGGGCTGAGGAGTAAGAATTTGTTCCAGGCAGATGTGCTGATGTGGGGTCTGCCATATCTTTTTTGATTCTTGGTAGGGGCCTCTGAAAGGACAGTCCAGCTGCCAGAGTTTTGTCCCCAGGTCCAGGCCTTCCCACCAGGAGCTCAGAGCTGGCCTCTCTCCAGTGTGGTACTGTAGGGAGGGCCCTACTCCCCTTTTGGGCCCAGAAGATACTGAGGGTGGGGCCTTTCCTCCTGGGAGGACAGGCCCATCCCTTCCTGGCCTGTGTAAATCCTTGGCCTCTGGGCCAGCTATTATGCTGAAGGAGGCAAGGTAGGTGTGGAGGGTGGCTGCCATTTATGATCTGGCTCTGGCTATGTCCTGGCCTTTCCCTGAGCTCACTCAAGTGAGTCAAAGAATGTTAGCCCACCTTTCTGTGTAATCTGTACAGCAGGTCCAGATTTACTTAGAGAAACATGGTCATTTGTACTTCTGGCAGGAACCAAAGAGGGGCCCTCCCTGCTGCTTGTGTGGTGGCTCCTTCCCAGCCAGGAAGCCTCATACAGTCCTTCTGAGACACAGGGGAGAGATCTGGGGTCCCCAGTCCTAAAGGAATTATGTGTCTGCTGATGGACAAGGTCCAGATTCCCTTTCTCAGCACCCCCACTCCCGATTTGTCTAACACTTGTATTTGGACCTCAGGATGGAGGTGACTAATCCTAACAGAATCAGAGTGTGTTCTCATCGTTCTGGCTCCAGCATGATATTGTTACCAGATGAGAACATGTCTTATTGAGTTTCACTTTGATGGCTTTGGAGACAGCACTTTGAGTAACAGGCAGCCACACTGTGTCCTGAATAAACCCTGGACCCTCCTACCTTGTCCTGTCCAGGCTAGAGCCAGAGCTTGCTCTGGGGCTCTGGAACAGTCTTCCCCCCACTGCCTGTCTCCATTGGGCTAGGACCCCAGATCCCCTGCAGTGTGGCTGAGAGGTAGCTTCCTATACCAGCCTGCTCTTACTGCTAAAACCTGGCTGGGTTCCTGGGCTGCCCCCATCAGGCTAATGCTTCTACTCTTTCTCCCCCTGGAGATGAACATCTGCAACAAGCCCTCCAACAAGACGGCCCCTGAGGAGAGTGTGTGGACAGCGCCTGTGCAGGCCAGCAGACCCTCCCCGGAGCTGCAGGGCCAGCGCTCCCGCCGGAATGGGTGGAGCTGGCCCCCTCACCCACTTCAGATTGTGGCCTGGCTGTTATACCTCTTCTTCGCAGTGATCGGCTTTGGGGTCCTTGTTCCCCTCCTGCCTCACCACTGGGTGCCTGCTGGCTATGCTGTATCCTTGGGAAAGTAGGCCCATGCATGGAAGATGGGGCAGTGGATGGATGGAAGGTGGAACCCTGAAGCTGGTCTCAGGGACTCAGAGGGGGGCAGAGCAGGGATGGCTCAGTCTTCCCATCCTGGCCCCCAGCCCCCTCTTGACCCCTCCTCCGATAGGGTGAGGGACAGCTCTGAAGTGCCTTGGATCTTATCAGCTGAGGTACTATAAGAGCCAGCAGAGAAGAGAGCATTAAAACTTGAAAGCTTCATGCTGATCATGTCCAGAGCTAAACAAATGGCAAACTAGGGAGGATTTTTCTATTTGTGAAAGAATTTGTCTTGGTGTAATCCTTTTATGTATTATGTTTCCTGGTATATTTAAGATGTGGTTTTATTTATAGACAGATTATTATGGTGTGCCTAGAATTGTTTACAAGCTGACCAGTCTTGCAAATCAAATCCTTTAGGGTAAGGGTAATTGTGACAAGAGACGGTGGAGTTGCCTTGGGAGCCCCTGGAAACAGTGATAAATGTGGACATTACTAAGCTTAGTAGTTTGATTACCCCAACCCTGGCCACAGTCCCCAGGAGGCAGAGGACATGGCTACAAGGCTGGAGCCCTGGATACAGCAAGCCTCTCTGTGCCCCTGTCGAGAGGTCTTAGGAGAGCATCTTACATGTGTCCTGTGGAAAGGACTGCTGAGCAAAGGAGGACAGAGGCCGGCCTGAGGCAGGGCATACAGTCAGCAGCTCAGTATGGTCCCAGGTCAGCCCCTCAGGGCCGTGCATGGCTGAGCAGCTTCTCTCACTCTTTAGTCTCTGCTTCTTTTGTCTAATGGCAGAGGTTCTGCTTGTGTGCGGGACTGGACAGGGCCAGAGTGCCAGAGGCATAAGCTATTAACATGAGCATACTTTCTTGGGAGACTACAGGGCCTGGACTGCTGAGTGACAAGGGCAGGTAAATGGAGAAGATTAAGAGAAGATTCTTATCCTCACTCACCAGCCATGTCCTTGGGGACTTCCTGGTTCACTACAACCCAGGGCTGGTCATCAACTAGGTGAATGGAAAACTAGACTTTCTATGAAGAGATCAATAGGCCTTAGATAATTAACTGGAATGGTTCCTGGAACAGTCTTCCTGTGGTCTAGAGTATATATATCCTTCACTTGGGATTGCTTGGATTTCTGCCATCAGGGTACTTGGAAAATCACATTAATAATTGTGTGGTTAACAGAGCAAATAACAGTTTTAAAAAAGAAACCGGCATTTATTACTTACATGTGCCAGGCACTGTGTCAGCCACTTTATAAGGATTATCTCCTTTGATCCTTATCGTAATACTATAAGGGGTGTATTTCTCTATTTTACTAGTGGAGGAACTAGGGCTCAGAGAGGATAAGTGACTTCCTGAGTTATGCAGTGAGGCCCCCAAGGCTGCTCAGGTGACCTGACAGAGGAAGTGGGGTGGTTTGCAGGTTTTATCTTCCCCACATTTCACTGTCCATCTACTTTGGCCCATGTAGAAGAACTTGGCGCTGTCTGTCTGATCAGGGGTATTGGTTCTTCCCTCCATCATATTGATATCTCCTTTCTGCAGGCTCTGTCAGGACCCTGAGGAATGAGGTAGAGTAGGAATGGGTACAAAGTACTCACTATGGCTCTGGGTGCTTAGTGGCCAGCAGGAGGAAAGGCTGGTAGGTCAGACATGGTGTTTCCACCACATAAGTATGAGGTGGGAGCCATATGGCAGACTGTGGGAACAGAAGGGCATTTTTGCCAGTCTCATTATGTGTCTGAAAGGATATCTGCTGCTCAGTTTCCCCCTCTCCCCTGTGTCCAGCCTCTCCCCATGTCTTCTTGGCCCCTTTCCTTTTTTTTATTGCTGATATCCAGCCAATCCTCAAATCCTATTGATTTTACCACATTAATAAGTATTTAATTTTCCCCTCCTGATCTTCCCCCATCTGCCACTCTGGCCTAGGTGACCATTTAGTTTCTAAGGAAGTCTCCCCTATGTACCCTTACTCTAATCACCTGAATCCCTGTAGACAGAGTGATCTTTCAAAAAACAAATCTGTGGTGATGTACATCTATAATCCTAGCACTGGTGAGAACTAGGGGCAGAAGGTTAGGGGGTTCAAGACCAGCCTGAGCTACATTGTAACACCTTATATCAAAAAACCCAACCAACCAGGCCAACAACAAAAATCTTGTATGTTCCATTAGCTCAAGGCTATCCAGTGGGCTCTTCTCCCCTTAAGGAATGAGGTTGAAGAACCTTACATGGTCAAGGTTTTCTAAGTTCTGGACTCTGCCTGTCTCCCCAGCTTCCTGTTACAGTATTTCCTTTGTTCTCATCTGTTTTGGCAACGTTGGTCCCTGCCTGGAAACTTCTTATCTCTCCCTATTCTCAACACCCAGATGAGTCAGAGGTCAAGAATTGGAAGCCCATGGGTTAATTTGGTCTGTAGATACTATGAAAATTGAGGGTACAGGCATGATGGCACATACCTGTAATACTGGCACTGTAGGAGACAGAGGCAAGGGGATCACAAATTCAAGCTCAGCTCAGGCAACTTAGCAATTTAGACCGTATTAGGGGGAAAAAGAAAAAGAAAGAAAGGCAGAAAGAAAGAAAAGTGTGGAGATGTAGCTCAGCATGAAGGGGCTGGCTTCAATCCGTAGTCCTGAAAAAAATTTGAGGGATAATTAACATACAGAATGCATAGATCTTCTATGGATGCATTTTGAAAGTTGTTTCACTAACATTTAAACATTGAGAGATTTCATGTAAAAACCTAGATTTCTATTTCCTTTTAAAAACCAGAATTTGGCAACATGGACCCTATTTCTTGCATGGTAGCCATACATTGGGACCACATATTCAGCTGTCCCTCTGGTTGATATCTCACAGTTCCCAGTTCCCCGTCACCACAGTACCCAGCCAGGCCTCCTCTCCTTTTTACATTGCTTGTCAGGGCCCTGTTGTCTGTTCCCCTCTGAGTCTCAGATGTGATGATGCTTCCTCAGGGAAGCTTTCCAGACCCCTACAAACCAGATGAGGTCACTCAGTTACAAAATCACACACTCCCGTGTGCTTTCTTCATTGTAATTAACTTGTTATTTGGTAAGTATTTCTGTATTCCACACCAGTTGTGGGCTCTTCAGGGCTAGGAACCATCTCTGTGTAGCCTCTGCCATACCCCCAAGTACCTAGCACAAAGACTTCAGTAAACAATTGAATGAATGAACCCAGAGGGTGGGGGAAGAAGTGTTGGAGTGGGCAGGAAGGTAAATGTTTGCCCACTTTGAGTGTTTAAGAGAGGCTAGAATCGGTTAGGTGGAGTAACTGGAAGTACTGTAGGGGTTTGAAAGGGACTTCGTGAATGCTAAAAAGGCCTTGGCCCTTAGCTGAGGCATGAACTCCACGTGGAGACCTGGAGAGCCATCAAGAGCCACTGTAGGAATTTAAGCAGGAAGAGTCTTAAGCTTTTAAAAGCTCATTCTGTAACTATGTGAGCAGACTCAAGGGAACACAGACAGGAGAGGCAATCAGGAGGCTCTTACCATGAATGACCCAGGCAAAAAGTAAAGATCTAAGCTGGGACAGTGGCCACAGAGCTAGAGAGGTCAGTGATGGCCCTGGTTTGTCTCCTTTTGGCTAGGTACAACAAACACATTGGGGTAGGGCCTGACTCAAACAGACTTGTGGAGGGATTTGGTTGCTGGGAAGGAACGGAAAGGAGGTGATGGGTCAAGGATGGAGGAAAAGTGATAAGTGGATCCTGAATAATGGAGTGATGCTGTCTGCTTGACTAGCAAAAGGATGGATGGATGGCCCTTGGTGGATGGAGGAAGGGAGGGAGAGTAGGTACCTACCTGGGTGAATTTTTAGACTTTGTAGCAAGTTGTCAGCATACTCATCTTCTACACTAACTTAGTCACTGAGCAGCTAGGTCCTGAAGAGCTGCACTTCTGCTCCTGGAGTGAGCCGTGTTGCCCTTGGTCAGGCCATCACAGACACTCATCTCAGCACTCCAAGTGCCCAACTCCAGTTTGGTGAGGTAGAAAAGTGGATGTGCCTTTCCGCAAGTAATTTCCCATTTGGATGGAGCTGCTGAGGGAGATGGCTGCTTCCCTCTAGAGCTGACTTCCTGTGAAAGCAAGATAAACAAGCTGGTAACTTAAAACTCAGGTCCTTGATGATGCATGACGTCTTTCAATCACACTTCACCATTTGAAACTGAAACCAAAAAAAAAGGCCTGAGGTCAGAGCAACCAGGTCCTGTACCAAGCCTAAAATTTTGAAGCCAGGGTCCTGTGGTTCGACTGGTTGGTGGCAGCAGTAAGCAGTGATGGCTTGTGAACTACATCACAGGTGGCCCTTATCATCTTCCATTTGGGGTACAGGGGTCTACTGAAAGCTAATGAGGAGGCTCATGGGGGCTGGAGGCAGAAAGTGGCACAGGCAGTCTCTTTATAAAAGGAGTCATGGAGGTGAGATGTTCTTTGGCCATAGCAAGCAGGAGGAGTCCCAGCCAGCAATGTGGAGTGAGTCTTTAACTTGCTGGGCCAGTGCATGGGCACCATCTTTGTTGGCCACCTTGTGGTGCACCTGACTGCAGTCTCCATTGATCCAGCAGATGCCAATGTGCGGGACAAGAGCTATGCAGGGCCTCTGCCCATATTCAACCGCAGCCAGCATGCACATGTCATTGAAGACCTGCACTGCAACCTGTGCGACGTGGACGTGTGAGTGCATGTGTGAGTGTGAGTGCATGGGTACAGGTGGGTCATGAATGTGCCCAGGGGTCTGCCAGAAGAGTTCAGGGTGGAGAGGGGCATGCCAGGGCTTCACTGTCATCTTGATGCCTTAGAACCCTCATGTTTTACAGTCAGGGGTCTTGAGGGAGTTATGAGAATTGATCTCTAAGAGGACAACAAGAAGGTGACTGGAAATGGTTTCCAACAGTTAAAGTAGGAAACATTTGGCACTGCCACAGACCATGCCAGTGGTTAACCACCAGTGACACCCCATATCTCTCAGAAGCATCCAGATAGGGATGGGGGGGTAAATGTGTGAGTACTCTGCCAAGCACTATGCACAACCTGGCAGAGGGTTCTCTGTCAAGCAGGCAGCAGGCCCCTCCCTTTACAAAAGGGAAAGAACCCGCTTCTCAGAAAGCTGGAAGGTGGCCCAAAGTCACACAGCTCAGCTACTGAGTGGGAGAGCCAGGGTCATAACCCTGGCTGCTTGGCCTGTGAGGAGATGCCTGGGTAACCTTGGTTACCCATAAGAAGGTGGAGGCCCAAGGAGTGACTTGCTCCAGGCTGTCATGGCCAGGGAGGAATCAGAATGTGGAGCACTCATTCTCACTGTGGCGGGTCCCAGGGCTCTCTAGAGCTCCTTACTCTTCTGGAGCATCCCTGTCTCCCATCCTCTGTGGGGTATGAGGGAAGGAGTGTCATCCAAGGACAGCCTCACACTTGGAGTCTGAATATCCAAGCAGGCTGCTGAAAGGGTCTGTCCACAAGAGCCAGAAAGCCCACAGCATGAAGGTGTGCTGAGGGCCAGGGCACTAGGCCATCCTACCATTCCCTGGGCTCCAGTCAGCACACGATTCTGCTCTGGTAGGTGCTCTACATTGCAGGGCTCCGGCTTATTCTGGGGCAGGGATCGCGGCCCACTTGTTCACACTCCTGTGGGCTTTCCCTGGTGCTTCCTGGGAATGGAAGACTCTCACTGGTATGCTAAGATGGCCTCCCCTCAGTTGACTTCTTGCGATGAGCTCTCTTAATGACTACGCAGATGACAGCTTGAGCTGCTCTTGGCTCCTTTCCATTAGGTCACACAGATTGAGATTTTCTGGGAGAATGATAGTAAAATCTCTAGAATGGCAGGGAAACTGACTTTAAAACCGAGCTGTCACGAAGATGCACACTTCTGCTCCCGGCCTCATATCTCCATCTTCTGACCTGGCTCGCTCAGAGACCTTGGTTAGAAAGGAAATCCCTTTTCTGTTTTATGCGACTGTCACATAAGTGCGCAGTTCCAGAGCAGGACCCCACAATATTCCTCTACCCCACCCCACCCCCACCCCTTTCCCGGGTCCTCCAGCGGTCCTCCAGGGGACACTCCCCGTAGTTCCGCCAGAGGGCGCGCGCGTTCTTCATTGGCACGCTGAGCCCTGGGGCTGAGCGTGTCAGGGTGGGTACTGGGGTCCCAGCTGTAGTCGCTGCACAGGCCGCACGCTCGATTGGGCTGCGTGGCCGCGAAGGCTGAGGTGGGCTGGCCGACCCCGCGGTGCCTTCCGCCCTGCAGGAGCGCTCGCTCCAAGCACTGCAGTGCCTGCAACAAGTGCGTGTGCGGCTTCGACCACCACTGCAAGTGGCTCAACAACTGTGTGGGCGAGAGGAACTACCGGTGAGCAAGGGTCCGTGATGGGCCCTGGGGATATGAGGAGCGAAGCCTGCTTGTAAGGTGGGGCGGGGTGGGGTACGCAGAGGACCTGAGCACTGGTGTGCATTTGTGTATTCTGCTCTGAGAGTGAGCGGCCTGGGGTGCTAGCTGAGGGCAGATTTAGTCTTCTACCATGCTGGTCCAGAGAAAGGTGTGGAGCCTGACAGGTGACCACCTATCTTCAGTTTTGACCTGTGACTTTGGTTTCAAAAATGTTGGGGGTGTGGGGTCCAGATCCAGGCTTCTCAAGCCAGCCATGGGTCCTACTGAGCTCCTGGCTCTTAGTCGATTGGAGCTCCTGGGTGCTGACAGTTGCCCATGGCTGGGCCAGGCTCTTTCTACACAGTGTGGCATCTGCTCTGCTGGGTGTCCTGCTCCTGGTGCTGGTGGCCACTTATGTCTTTGTAGAGTTCTTTGTCAACCCTATGCAGCTGCGCACCAACCAACACTTTGAAGGTCAGTGAGTTCCAGGTCCTCTTCCCTCACCTGGCCTCTTCTGGTCACTGGCCCCAGCCCCTGGCTGAGCACAGTCTGCCTGTGTCTTTCAGTCCTGAAGAATCACACAGATGTGTGGTTCGTGTTCTTGCCCGCTGCCCCTGTGGAGACTCAGGCTCCTGCCATCCTGGCCTTGGCTGCTCTACTCATCCTTCTAGGCCTGCTCTCCACAGCGCTGCTGGGCCACCTGCTGTGCTTCCACATTTATCTCAGTAAGTGCCTCCTCCCCCACTGGCTTGCAGGGAATAAGGATCCCTAGATGGCAGGGAGGCACCTCACTGGGCTGTGGCTTCGGGGCACTTTGTCAGTGCTGGCTCTTGGATGTCTGATCTCATCCCATGGCTTAGGACACACGGAAACAAAGGTTTCCTTTGGGGAGTCTGGTGCCTCTCTGCCTCTTCTGAGCTCCGTGATTCCCTTTCCCCTTACTGAGCCCTCTCCTCCCCTCTACCAGTGTGGCACAAGCTCACCACCTATGAATACATCGTGCAGCACCGCCCACCACAGGAGGCAAAGGGGGCCCAAAGGGAGCTTGAGTCATGTCCCACCAAGATGCGGCCCATTCAGGTATATAGGTAGCCCAGAGGACCAAGGGGGTGGAGATGGGCCTGAGTGTGTATGTGGAGGGGATGGGCTGTGCAGAAAAAGCCAATGAAGAGACAAGGCAAGGGAAGCAATCCTGGAGTAGCAGTGAAGCAGGGCATGCTGGGAAGTAGGGGACATGCCACCAGCACAGCCAGAGGGAGCCCTGCCTTTCTGCGGCCTCACATATGTACCTGTCAGGTTCCAGGTATGTGCTACAGAGCGTGGAATGTGGGAGCGCCTAGGAGCAGGCAGGGTGAGAGTGCATAAAAGAGAGATGAGCCAACGATGGTCAGCAACTAGGTGGCCAAGATGGAGCCACCAGTTTCTCCATTTGTGACCTTGAGCTTTCATGTCTGTTACTCTGTTTATCCTTAGAAGAGCCCAGGAGACAGGTATTGTTACTAACCCATATTGCAGATAAGCACATTAAGGCCTAGAAAGGTCAAACTGAAGCCTGGTCTGGGAAGAGTTAGGGCTTCCACACACCAAAACACAAACCCTCCAACCCAGCTTGGGCCTGGCCAGCCCAGCTGCTGGCCAGCCTGTCCCCATTCCCACGCCTCATGGCTTCCTGAGGTCAGCAGCTGGGGGTGGAGGTGGTCCAGTCCTCAGAGCCCCTGGGGACTGGGAGGGCAGGGGCCCAGGCAAGCTTTCCTGGGAAGGCTGCACCCTGAATGCCAAATCCTCATGGCAACTGGACACAAACACAGGCTAGTGGGTGGTTGGAGGAGGGCTTGGGACCCCGCCTCTCTTGTTCTTGTTGCCAGGCTTGGGGAGTGCTGGAAGTGGGTGGGGACCCTTCTGCTGTACCCTCATACACCTGCTGTGGAGCTGGGCACTGACCTGTGTAAATGCAGTGGCAGCTGTCCCAGGCAGTAGTTGTCATGTCTATCCCTACATCACAGAGGAGCTATGCCAGAGACTTTCTCAAGCTTCCCAGCTGTGTCAGTTGAGGCAGGGCTGGCCGTGGGGTGCCCAGACTCTGGAGCCTGGTATCCTTGCCTTGCTTAGGCTTTGGGGCCAATTGTAGCAGTCTCAAGGACATTTAATTTCTGTACCATCCGTGTGCAAATGAATTGAAGGGACACCTGCCACTAGCATCCAGTGCTTGTTTGCTTTTGCAGAAGGGAGAGCTGAGGCTGTGAGAGATCCCAAGGGACAGCTGTGAGGAAAGGAGGGTTCTGAGTGGGGACCAGCTGGTGACACTTTTAAACTTCTCCAGCTGGGTAGATGCTGGCTCCTTTTCTGTCTTAGAGCCCAGTGGCCAGGGTTTGTTACCTGCCTCTGTTGGGCTCTGGAGGTGTGCTGAGCCCACATTGGGGAAAGATGGGAGAAGCTGGGTGGTGGTGCACATCTGTAGTCTCAGCTACTCTGGAGGCTGAGGCAGGAGGATCATGAGTTGGAGACGAGCCTAAGCAACAGAAGAAAAAAGGTGTGTGTTGTGGGGGAGAATTTCCCTGAGGCCCCAATCTGATTGGCCTCTGACTCCTGGCCCTCTGCGCCTCTGCTTAGGTGAGCTTTTCCACACCTCTCTACAAGGGTCAACCTAGGCAGAGATTGGGCACAGGGCTTGCCTGGGGCCTCTGTCTTTGCACCTGTGCTGCCAGCTCGCAGAGACTGGGCTCTGTCCTGTGTCCTCCAGATCTGCCTGGACTCTGCAGGCAGCCTCCCCACCCCCACCCAGCAGGAATGCAGGAGGGGAGCCTCTCCGGAGCTGTTGCCCCCAAACATAGGCTTGTTTTAGAGACAGTGTTGCTGTTGCAGTGTCCTCTACATTAGTCAGGACGCCTCAGTCTCCATGGAAACGGCTGTGGAGCAGAGCAGCGACAGCTGTCCGGGTGCTCCCCTCTGCTTAAGGTCCTGGCCCTGCCCCTCTCCCTCTGCACCACACCCTGCTCAGCCTGCTTTTCCTGGCTTTTGTTTTTATTTCCTCACCTGCACTTCTCACTGGTATAGCCAGGGCGTGTCCTGAGTGCTGCAGTGCTGTACTACCCTCTGTAGCTACTTCACAGCCTTAAGGTTCCTTTGCTTTTCCGGGTTGGGTTTGCTGCCCCCAAGGTCGTTGTAAGGGCCTGAGATTGGGGCTGCCCACCCACACCTCATGATGTTTGTTCCATCACTTCCTGCCTTCCTTTTCTGGGTAGAGGCAGTGGAGACTGCCCTCTTCTGAGCAGCAGGGGTTGTGGCCAGTCCTGTGTGAGAGAGGGGTGCACTCAGGACCCCACTTCATGGGGTGCACACTGCTTTTGTGAGCAGCTGTGTGGTTTTCCAGCCCAAGAGAGACCAGGAACAGGAGAGGGAAGCTCTTGAGTTCTTTCTTGCCAGCCCCTTGGCTGAGCAGCGCTAGTCTGGGCATTTTTGGACTCAGAGTTGGGAGCCGACCTGGAGAAGGTGGAGTTCTGACTAGATGACATGAAACCTGGGGATAGGGTGAGGTCCAGACATGGGTGTTTTAGGTCTCACTCTGCAGAGGGGTTTTCCCTGCACAACTGGGAAGGAAGAAGACAACCCTGACCCCTGAGATGAGGCTTTCAGACCTTCCTCTGAGAAAACTTCCAGACTTCGCTGGGCTCAGGATTCAGGAGGCTCTGGATCTGCTCCTGGCCTTCCAGTCTCCCTCACCCCCACCTTCCCCAGGAGATGGAGCTCTACATGAGGACCTTCAGCCATGTACGCCCAGAGCCTCCTGGCCAGGCCAGGCCAGCGACAGTAAATGCTAAGTGAGTGCCACCTGGGCATGTGCCACCTGGGCATCTCCTGTTAGCATGACGGGGCCATGAGAGGTGGGAGTAAGAAGGTAGGCCAAGGCCAAGGCATGGGTCTTGTCCTTCTCTGTCCTCTGCTAGGAAGGGACTTCCAACAGGAAGGGATTCGGGGAACAGCACTCGAGTTTGTCCTGCTTTTCCCACAGTCCCTCCCGGTTTCTTGCCACTCAAGACCAAGTAGAACCTCCACGGCCCTCCTCCCCCGACGCTCTAGCCCTGCCTCCTGCCCTACGACCCCAGGTAGGAGGGACAGAGCTTGGTCCTCTGCCTGAGTAGAGGAAGATGGGAAGGAAGCCTCTACCATGCTGATGCCTCCAATGCTTTTTGGCATTGTGGGTTTTGAGGAAGTGGCTCTCCCTTTGTCTCTGCAGAAAAAAAGGAAGCGATGCAGGTATAAGGTGCCGAGGTCTGGGATCTTGGACCAGGAGTCACCGCTGCCCAAGTTGCGGGGTGAGCACACTTCCGTGTCTGGTCTTTCTCAGGGAGCTCGGAGGGAAAGATGGAGGCTGGAGCTGCAACCCTTAGCTCTCGTTCCTTCCACTGTGCAGGCCCCCAAGCTCCTGACTGGCGCTCCAGCTCCTCGGATAGCTCCAGCGCCAGCCCGGTGCACGCCGCTGGCTCGGCAGGCGCCTACCACTCTGCATCAGCTGAATCCATGGACGAGATTCCCGTGGCGCAGACGCGCCTGGGCAGCGCCGCCCTGGCTGCCCCTGTGGGGAAAGCCCGAGAGCTCGGGCTGGCGCTGCAGGCACGTGCGCCCGCCGTGTTCGTGAGCCCGAGCAGCGGAGAACCGGGGACGCCGAGTGGCTAGGAGGGCGGCCTGTCTTAGCTATGCTGAGGCAGGAGGGCCGAGGAGGTGCGCACTCTATGCAACATCCCACTCGCGCCGCACCGAGTGCACTTTAGGGGCCCCACGGCCGGCAGGATCCACCTCCCTCCCCCACAACGTAGCAATATCTACCCCACCGGCCCTAACGCTCCAATAAACTTTTTTTATGCTTTTGCGGATTTGGTGCTTGCTTTCTTAATGGCAAGGGCCGCGGGCCCTCCAGAAGCTATTGCCGGTCTGGCCCGGGGCTGGGTGTGGTGCGTCTCTGCTCAGTAGGGGGCTGCCGGATTGTCCCTTGAAGGTGCACAGTTACGGGCCTTGTGGCTGGGAAAGGCCCTGGAAGGCTTCCTGAAGGAGGCTGTTTTTCTTAAAGATAATAGGATTTGCATCTGGGGGACTGAGGGAAAACAGACTGTGGGTTAAGGCTGCGGAGGAGGCTGCGGGCATGGTGGAAGTGAACGTAGGACTGCGACTCCGGAGGCCCAGAGCTTTCCCTTCAAAGCACGGTTACCTTCGGGGCACCAGCGCTCTAGGGCTGGGCAAGTGTGAGTTGTTCATTGTCCCCTTCCTCCCGCATTGGTCCCGAATCTGAACCTTCCCGAGAGGACGCAGGACTTGTGGCTGGGGACACCGCACATTCAGCGGATAGCTATGGTCCTTAGCCAGCTGTCATCGAGGGAAGGGACATTTATGGCCTCCGGTTGGTTCCAGGAAGCTGGCCTTGGTCTCCCCTGGAGGTTGGGAGCCCGCCTGAACTTCGGGCAGACCCTGAGGTGGGGGTCTTTCCCCTTCCGGGCCGCCCAAAGATGTGGAGAAACACAATGTGCCGCTTCAGCCGCGCAGAATGCGAGGCTGCGGGGAGCAGCGTGGTGAGGCTGTCGCGGGAGCCCGACGGGCGCAGAGGGCGGGGCCTGGTGGGCGGGGCCAGCGTGACCTTGGTCACTCTCCCGGCGAGACAGCCTCGGGGGCGGGACTCGGGCGTCTCTATAGAGACCGAGAAACAGGGGATAATACTGCGGAGCCGCCCTGGCTGCAGTCCCGCCCCGGAGCCGGCAGGGAGCGGAGCTGCGGAGCTGCCTGTTCTCCCGTATCCATCCGTCTGTTCCTGTGTCTTTCTGTCCATCTGAACGCGCTGCAGGAGCAGCCACGAGATTGAAGCCGGTAGGAGATCCGGATGCCGAGCGCCCTGCCCTGATCAGTATTCTGCACAAACGGGTGGGTGGGAGCGGCCTGAAAGGGGTCCCAACCCTGGATGGTACAGAGCCGAGGATACTATCTGAGCGGCCCTGCCGCCACCCCAAGCATTCCACCCTACTCCCCATCCCCCACCTCCCTGCTCGGATGATTGATGACTCCAGCTGTCCCTGCAGGAGTGGAGGGGTGGCCTCGGTTGCTCCATCCTTGGCCTGCAAACCCCTCCCCCCCCATGCTTCCTGTGACTGTTCCACCTGAACAGCCCGGAGATCCATCTTCCCACAGACAGGAGTGAGCGCTGGACCCAGGAGTCTCCCAGTCCCTTGAGGCAAGCATCCTGTGGTACCCAAGCTCCCCTGGACAATACTATGTTTGGTAAACTGTGTGCAGGGCGTTGGGCCCTTGGCAGGATGTTGCACTTAAGGACAGGGAAAGCAAATGCAGTGCCAACCAGGACTGTAGTCCCACAGAAGTCCTTCTAACTTAGAGATGGATGAGTATGGTCACTAGGAAGGGGCTTTTGATGCCAAGGGCTGTGGTATTGGAAGAGGGGCATGTGGGCAGGGGCCCAGGTTGTGGTCACTGGAGGCTTTGCTATAAGAGACAGCAATCAAGATGGTAGCTGAGACAGGGTGTGGTCAAGAGGCTGCAGTGTGTGTGTGTGTGTGTGTGGTGGGTGGGGTCACTGGGTCCCAAAATGCCAGTGCATAGGTTGGGGGGCTTCAGTACAGGGCTGAGTGTACTGAGTGTGGGTGTGTGGACAAAGTGAGGTGCTGAGAGTGTGGTCAGGCCATGATAAGGGTTGCAGTTATGGAGGGTCTGCGTCGCTGGGTCTGGCTGGGGGTCTCAGTAAGGGCTGTAGGGTGTGGATGGGAAGCCTGCAGTGGACTGCAGGTGTGTGGTTGGGGAGCCCTCAGTGCCAGGCAGTGCTCCTGGCTGAGGGTGTGGTCAGGCAATTGCACTGGAGGCCTCTGGGAAAGGGGCACTTTCCTGCAGGGCTGAGGGTATTACTGGAGGATCTCAGAGCAGGCCTGGTAGAGTCTGTGTTGGTAATAAAGTTGAGGGAGGGTCAGTCCATAGTCCCAGGACAGTGGATGTGGATGGGGAGCCACAGTGCAGGACTATGGGTGTGGCCAGGGGTACAAGACCCAGGGTGTGGAGGGCTGGGGCCATGTGCATATGGGTCGTGGACTTGTGGTCATGCTCATGGTGTGGCAGGGGACCTTGGTGGAGGGCTGAGGTATAGATAGAGGGACATGTGCTTCAGTGGAGGATCACAGTGCCAAGGCCATGGTCCCACCTATCAGTCTGCCTCTTGGGGCTGGTTGCTTATTTTACAGCCTCCTTCCAGGCTACCCTAGATCTCCTGCTCCGCCTAAACTCCATAGACTGTGAGGCCGCAGACCCAATGGGTGGCAAGGGGCCAGCAAGCCACGGTTGTGCCGTAGGCGCAGGGAGTGCTGGCATGCCCCACCCATGGGCCCCTGCACCCCAGCCCAGCCCCCCTGGCCCAGCCCAGCCCAGCCCAGCAGCACTGGGAGCTTCTCCCTGAGCTGCCCTGACACCATCCTGCCCTTAGCAACATTCTCCAAGCAGCACTACCCTCCCTTAGCAACTGTCTCCAAGCTTCACAAACTGTGGCCAGACCAGCCCCAACTCCCGCTCCCCTCATGTTTTTGTTTAACAGCAAATAGTAACAAGGTCCTGGCTGGGCCAGCTGCACCCTTGCCTAAGGCACACACTGCTTCCTGTGCTCTGTCTCTCTTGTCAGGCCTGGCCTGGGTCTTGCTGGGTCTTCATGACCCTTAAAGAGACACTGTCCTTGCTAAATACCTGCCCAACCAGCACCCTGGCCCTGACTCAGGTTGGAGTAGAACTTGCAGTGGGGAAGGCCTGCCCTGCCATCCTCATTTCCACCCAAACAGGCCTTGTGCCAGGGACAGACAAAGCCATGTCCCAGCTGCTGCCCTCGTAGTCTTTCTGGACAGTGCCACTCTGTTCCCAGCATGGTGTGGGCATCATGATGTCATCTTCTAACCTTACTTGGAGCCAGGGCTGGCACTGACAGGACATTTCCTCAGGGCTCTTCCTCAGGATCTGGGGTCCAGGTAGACACTCAACGCTTCCCTTTCCCCCAGCAGCTCTAGCATTGAGTCGAAGGGGCTGCAGCAGAAGTGCTGTGCACTTGGACCCTGCTGGTTTTGAGGGGGAAGCAAAGACATTCCTGGCTTTGGTAGGGGGAGGGAGCTTGGCTAGGAGGTAACCAAGGTGGCTCCCCACAGGGTGGCATGGCAGCAAGCACAGATGTAGCTGGGCTGCAGGAGAGCTTCCGCAAGTTTGCCATCCATGGCGACCCTAAGGCAAGCGGGCAAGAGATGAACGGCAAGAACTGGGCCAAGCTGTGCAAGGACTGCAAAGTGGCTGATGGAAAGGCCGTGACAGGGACCGACGTTGACATTGTCTTCTCCAAAGTCAAGTGAGCCCTAAGCAGACCCTGATTCTCATGTTCCCAGAGGGTGGGGCATTGGGGGCTGGAACCAGGGAGGACATGGAGAAGAGAACACTCACGATGCCCATGTGCCTGGCAGGGGGAAGTCAGCCCGGGTCATCAACTATGAGGAGTTCAAGAAGGCCCTGGAAGAGCTGGCCACCAAGCGGTTCAAGGGGAAGAGCAAGGAGGAGGCCTTCGATGCTATCTGCCAACTGGTGGCAGGCAAGGAGCCAGCCAACTTGGGCGTCACTGTAAGTGCCCTGCTGGTCTCTGTTGGCCGCTGAGGGGATATAGGGAATTTCCATTGGGGGTGGGAAGGGGCCAAGAACCCTCACCAAGAGCCCCTGGGCAACTCTTGTCTAAACAGAAAGCAAAAACAGGGGGTGCTGTGGAACGGCTGACTGACACCAGCAAGTACACCGGCTCCCACAAAGAGCGCTTCGATGAGAGCGGCAAGGGCAAGGGCATTGCTGGACGGCAGGACATCCTGGATGACAGTGGCTATGTGAGTGCCTACAAGAATGCAGGCACCTATGATGCCAAGGTGAAGAAGTGAGCCTGAGATGGCCCCAGTGCAGCTCCCCCTACCAGGGGCTCAGGCCCGGGGCTATGGGGTCCATGGAGCAAGAAAGCCTGGTTCCCTCCCTGCTGGACCTGCCACCCAGAGCTTCCTGCCCAGCCCCACAGGGCCAGCCCACCAGGCCTCTGACCCAGACTTCTCTGCATCCCCTTCCCCCTCCTCTTGTCTCCTGACTTCTGTCTGTCTGGGGATAGTCTGTGCCTCTAACCTCACCTCCCCAGCCTGACCCAGGCATGGCTGACTCCTGCCTGCTTGCCTCATATTTAAGCTGCTGCTCTGGCAGAGTGCCTACTTCGTACCCAGACCTCAATAAAGACACCTTTTGTACCGGTGTGGCCTGATTGGGTAATGACATTCACACCCCAGTGCCCCCTTCAGTATCATCACTCCCTGCTGATCTTCCCTCATCCCACTGGCTGCCCTGCCCAGAAAGAGAGAAACACGAGTCCTCTTCCATTAGTGCAGAGCTAGATGGCCTGAGATGGCCCTGAGGGAAATGCAAAGCCTTTTAACTGGGCCCTGACCTGGAGCCTGACGTCACAGCCTGTCTCTCTGCATAGCAGCAAGAGGATGAGACAGCAATTTAGTCTGGGCTGTACCTTAGCAGAGACCCCAAGGCCAAGACTACCTCTAACCCTGCCAACGGGACTACCAAGGCAAGAATCTCAAGAAGCTCAGAGGAACCTGAGCGAGTACATAGTTTGACTCCTTTTTTTTTGGTTGTTGTTGTTGTTTTGTGTTTTGAGACAGAGTCTTGATCTGAGGCTGGCCTTAAGCTCACTATGTGGCCCGGGCTGGCCTCAACTCCCCACAATCCTCTTGCCTCAGCCTCCCAAGTGCTGGGATTACAGGTATGTGACACCATACCTGGTTTGACTTTTTCATTTTATAGCAGAGGAAACCAAGGTCCAGAGAGGGGAGGGGTTCTGCAGATGAAGCTGGACCATGCTTCTTGTCTCTAGGTCTGGCTTTCCTAGCACAGTGAGTGTCAAGGCTGATTTCCAAAAGTGAAGCTGGATGGCTGATGGTGACAGAACCTGCCAGTGACAGAGCCTGCCACCAGCTGATCATGCTGGTGGCCAGGGATTGTCCCACAGTGAAAGGGCCTCCTTGCGCTGATTTCTTCCCATCTGTTCACGACTCAGTGGGGCAGGTGGTGCCTGTCTGGTCCTCAGGACTTCTGGGAGTTTGCAAATCCTCTCTCTCAGGCCCTGGGTGTTAGGCCAGACCTATTTCCAAGCCTGAGGCTTTGGTGACAACTCCCTTCTTGCTATGACAAAGGGACTGATGGAACCTGGGGCCAAGGGTTCTAGAAAAGGCTGAGCCTTCCTGGTGGCCAAAAATCCTGGGTACCCATGCTAAAAAAGCCAGGCTGGCAGGGAAGGATGGCTAAGATCTGTGAGATGGAGTGAACAACTATGAACAGTGGGAAGCCCAAGCCTGTCAGAGTGGCCCTGCCTCTCTCCAGGCACAGAACTTCCCTGGACCATCTCTACCCCAAACTTGTCTTCTCTCCTGCTAGGTGAGAAACTATTTTTCACTTTTTTTTCTTACTTCAGGGGTCTTCTGTTCCCCATGTTGTGTCCAGTTAGGCCCACAGGGTGACACCTCTTTGGCTCTTCCCATCCTACTGGCAGGACTAAGAGCCACACAGGGACAATCGGAACTGAAGAGGAGCTGGCTTGGGCCAGGGCTAGCCACTTCCAGTGACAAAGGGAAAAGGTGGGGAGAGTGGTTCAGGCTGGGTGAAACTCTTTTTCTCCTCCTCATTTTGGGGCTGCTGTTATCAGATGCTCACACTAGAAGGGCTGGGGCAGAAGTGGGTTATTTCTGCCCCCATGCTCGATGATCTGCTAGTAGGTCTGCCTAGGAGGCTGCCCTGCACTCCGGGGCCCTTCCCTGAAATGTGCCAACTCAAGGTTGCCTTTCTAGGCAAATCTTCAGCTCTTTGGAGGCCTCTCAATGGGACAAGGACAGGCTGGGTACAGGGCAGGGTGGGTCAGGGAAGTTCTCACTGTCATTTCTCACACTAGCTGCCTAGGAGCACACAGATCAAAGACATTCATGGGTCCTCTGTTCAGCACCCTCTTAGGAAGCCACACAAAATGCAGAAGTCCTGTAACTTAGACAGGTAAGATCTTATGACTCATTTGTATGACAATAGGCATCCTTCCCTGCATTTCACCAGAGGCAGGAGATGGACAAATGAGTGTCTGATCCTTCCACCTCTTCCCTCTGAAGTAACATTGCATTAGGTTGATAGTCTTTTACTCTCTGCATTTCTCCAGCAACATTAGCTACCAGGGAGAAACTCAAAGCAGAAGCCTAACTAGAATCACTTGCATTGTCTTTCCTGTTCAATTGGGATTAAAGAAATGCAGGATATCTGGGGATGGTGGTGCATACCACCTGTAATCCTAGCACTCTGAGGCTGAGACAGAAGGATCCCAAGTTCAAGCCCAGCCTGGGTAACCTAGTTACCTAGCAAGATGTAGCTCAGTGTAAAGGCCCTGGAATTAGTCCCTGGTATTGGGTGGCGGGGGAGGGGAAGAAAAAGAAACACAGTGTACTTGTATGCAGAATGGATGCGGAGTACGCATCTCAGTGGGCTGCCCTGCCTGCCTCTCTGCTGTCCAGCTCCTTTCCTCCCCTGCACACCATAAGTCCACGCTTCACACACACAAAACCTCTCAGACTCCTCTGCTGCCCCAAGCGAAGATCTACACGGAGCTGCACTCCTGTTACCCTCCTCTCAAGCCCTGGTTCCCTGAAAGCACTGCGTCCCTGCCCCCTTCCCCCGCCCTGTGCCACTTCTCTCTGTAGTTTGTCCCACTGCTCTTTCCCTTGGAGACTTGCTTTGCTTAGTCTCCTTCTACTTATTCTCAGGTCTCAGTTGAATGGCCTCTGGGGACATATTCCTGACATCACATTTTGCAGGCTAGGATGGCTCTCTGGTTACCTGCTCTCACGGTGCCATGTTCACCTCTGTCCACGCCCCGGGAGCTCTCTGGGGGCTCCAGACTCTGCACTGGCCTGGGAAGCTTTGTATCCCTGTCCTTGTTACCATCTTGCTCTTCTTCCATTCACACACCATTGGGATTGCTCTGTCTGTCTTTGTCTCTGTCTCTGAAATCTTTTTCTATTCTTTTCTTCCTCTTTTTTTTTTTTTTTTTTTTTGGGTACTGGGGATCGAACTCATGACCTCACAATTACCAGGTAAGCACTTGAGCCACTGAGCTAAATCCCTGGCCCTCAAATCTTTTTCTTTGGAGGTTTCTGTGTGTGTGTGTTTGTGTGTGTGTGTGTTATGGGGGACTGAACCCAAGGTGTTCTCAGTGGGCTATATCTCAGTCCTTTTTTTTATTTTCTAATTTTGAGATTCTCTAAGTTGCCCAGGTCTGGCTCAAATTTGGTATCCCTTGCTTCAGCCTCCCAGAGTGCTAGGATTACAGGTATGTACCACCATACACATCTTGGAGCTTCTGTGCAGAACTGTTTGGTACCAATTCCAAGCATCAAGCTCCATCCCAGGAGTCTGTGTTTTTCTCCCTAACTAAACTGTGGGCTGCTCCAGAGCAGACACCAGACACTGTCACCTTGCTGCTGTGGCAGGAGAAAACCCCAAACATGTTTGGTAAATTAACTCACAGTCTCTAAAATGTCTTCTAACACAAAAGACACCTGATGGTTGTTTGGTTATTTTCTACCACTGAGTTTCAAAAGACACTGGGGAAAATGCCCAGTGTTTTCCTTTTTGACATTTTCAGTTAAATGTTTCTGTGTGATACAATGCTTAGGCCTACGTGCCAACAATTTGTGTAGGCAGAAGGAAAAAATGATTCACTGGGGGAGAGATACACACAGAAATAAAAAGAGAATAATACAGTGTAATCAGAATAAGATTTTTCTTAATCTTGGGGAGTAAACACCACCACACTGGTGTCGATGGCACTGAGAGCCCTCCATGGATGGCAGGGAAGTGGCCGCAAAGGTGTTCCATGCTAGCTCCACAAAGTAGGCTCTGGGGCAGCTTCTGAGACACTCTGTATTAGATACTGACCCGTGTCATGTGCCACCGGTGAGGAGGAAGACAGAGTGCTTTTCCCAAAGGGCGACGAACCCCCCAGATGATGACTCTTCTCAGGAGGCAGGAGTGCTTTCCCGGAATAACCTCTTTGCTCTTTATTCAGCTGCTGCAGCAGATACTCATTAGTTACCACCAGGGATCTGAGGCCCAGAGGGGAAAAGATAAGCGTGAATTCAGGAAAGCAAAAGTCGGTGCCTTTCAGGTCTGAAAGGTTTACTAAAGATAAATATAAAATGAAATAATATCTTTCAGCAGAACTGTCCAATTTATGAGTGGGTTATTTTAAAAGCAGACCTATAGTGTCTTCATTAGAATTGTTTGTGTTCCAGAGACTGAAGTGAGAGTACATTTCACATTTGTAGAATGGTTGTTCTACACTTTCCAAAGCATTTTTGTGATGAGGTGAGTAGAAGCACTCAAACACTGGCTCCTGATCTGGCTTCTCATTTCTACCCCCAAGTTAGAACTTCTAATCTATGCTGCCCTCTGCAACCAATGGTGCTAGCCATGCCCATGTTCTTGGAGTCCACATTACTATGTAATGTTAAAAATCATCTGAATGCTGACAAAAAATGAGTAGGGCTGGGAATTTAGCTTAGGGCACGAGCACCTGCCTTGCAAAAGCGCAGTTGTGAGTTCGATTCCCAGTACCAATAAAAAAAAAAAAGAATTGGAAAAAATGAGGCATACACAGTGCTGTTCATTATAGTACTATTTTGTTTGGTGCTAGGGTTGAACCCAGGGCTTTGCAGAGGTTAAGCACACCCTGTACCTCTGAGCCACACCTCTAGCCTTTATTAGTAGTATTTTTAACAGCCAAATACTGTTAATCTAAACATCCATAGACTTTACTATAGTCCTAATTAAACCGTACGATCACACAATGGAGTACTATGCATCTATAAACAGGAGGGAGAACTCTTTAGAACACAGTGAACTGATTTCCAAAATAAAATGCTAAAGCAACATTATCCTTTTTTATACAATAAAGGAGTCATACAAATGCACATCAATAGCTACAACAGAAAGCCAGGGGGAGGGAAGGAAAGAATAAAAGAGACAGGAAAGTGTGTCAGGTCTTTCTGATCTTACATTTGACTTTGAGACAATGCAAATATTTTAAATAACTAGGAAAACAAGATTAAATAAAAACAGTAAAACTCACTAAGAACCCAAATAAAAATGAAAAAAATGAACAAATATATTGAGTTAATGGTTCAACATACCCAGAAGAATTGTTTTGTTTTGTTTTGTTTTGTTTGTCTTTCTGAGACAGGGTCTCACTATGCAGTTCAGGCTGGCCTTTTTTTTTTTTTTTTTTGGTGCCGGGGATCGAACTCATGACCTTGCGTTTGCCAACTGAGCTCACTTTGTAGCCCAGACTGGTCTCGAACTTGCAACAATCCTCCTGCCTCAGCCTCCCAAGTGCTGGGATTACAGGCATGTGCCACCATACTTAGCTAGAAGAATTGTTTTGAGTTAACTTAAAATGTAGTGTTTTGACTCTGCATCCCTGAAGAGAGATATCCTAATGTTCAGAGTGAGGGTCCCAGGCCAGCAGCAGCACCTGGAAACTTACTAAACTACAGATCTTCAGTTTCAAACCACACCGCAGGGTCAGAGACTGGGGAGGTGGGGGGTGATGTCCAGCAATCTACCATTTTTTTTTTGTTTTGTTTTGTGACAGGGATTGAACTCATGACCTCTCGTTTGCCAAGCAGGCACTTACGCCGCTGAGCTAAACCCCCGGCCGCAATTTACCTTTTTATAAGTCTTTCAGGTCATTCTGATATAGACCCAAGTTTGCAAACCAGGACTTTATGCTATTCTGTTTACTTTTGTAATGCTTGAAATAATTGTAACAACAACAACAGAAGGCTGTAATCCTCTGAATATGAAGCTGTTCCAATGAAAATTGGTGGTGAGGGTTGGTGTTGAAGGTTGGGGGATGAGGTGCTTATATTTAAACGCCACTGGAAGAGGTAGATTGGCAAATCGAATTCTAGGGCTTCCCTAGAATTGTCAAAGGACTGGAGGTCCCTGCTCCTCATATTTTCCTGCCTGCATCCTGAGAACGCTCTTCTGTGAAGAGCACGATGCTACTGGGTGCCTCTAAAGAGCCCATATATTTTGGATTGTTGCTCTATCACTCTCTTCTGTGAGCTCTTGGTGCATCTTCTATGACCAAGGCAGGCAGGCATTTTCCAGAGGAGCAAGGTGGAAGATTTCAGAGGTCCATAGTGACCAAAAAGTTAGCTGGCCCCAGCAAAGGTCCTCTTAGAGCCAATGAGAAACTAGCTATTGAGGTGTTGCAACCTATGAAAGATGGTTAGTCCTCGGTGTATAAACGCAGTTGTGGGAGCAGTATTTTGAGCCCTGAGCTAACTGGTCAGCATGCTGCAGTTACTTTGCAAAGCACACAGGTATATCAACTTTCCAAGCCAAGCAAAGTAGAAATAAAGCAAAGTAAACATCTGTTTCAGAAGCCTGCTAGTCAGACCCTCTCCTACCTCTGACTTTCGTGAAGAAGGGCAACAGTCTCCTCCAGCTTTTTCAGCTGGGCAAGCTCCTGGTTCAGGCAAGCCACTTGCATGGTCAGCTCTTGGTTTTTGTGTAGAAGATCCTCTACAAAGGGTACAGTAGCCAGAAGTGAGCAGGGTTACATGCTATTGTCTTTGAGCAGAGTTTAGAGTATTCAGATAGACACCTTGAGAATCGAAGGCCCCGTGACATTTGCAGTCACATCCCATTCACCATTCCCTTCCTTGAAGACAGCAGTTATAGTGACAAGAATACGGCATTTGGCAGCACATCTGAATTAAAATTCAACCACTTAATATCACATATGTTAGTTCACCTTTCTGAGTTTCACTAAGGCTAATAACTCTTTCCCATAGCACCATAAGGAGGATTCGGTGAGTCACCTGTCCTCACTAGCATAGGCAGTCAGCAGGTATTAGGGCTCCTGTATTCTCCACTTTGGCTTGTGACTGTACACCCTTCACTTCCCACATACTTCGTGAAAACACCCAAACTGCATCAAGAACATAGTAATAACTCAGTGAAAGCTTGTAGAAACAGTTTGTGATCAAAACATTCATATATACCTGCCCAAATATGCTACCACTACCTCCAACAATGAACTAGGTTAAAAGCACAGGAACTCTGGTTCTAAAGAAGCTGATCTTCTGGAATAATGCTCTGTTGCATGTGTGTGTGTGTGTGCATTCTCAGGGATTGAACTCAAGGTTTCACACATGCTAGGCAGGTCATGTACCACTGAGCTACATGTCAGTCCTAGAATAATGCTTCTTAAGCATTAATATGCTTACAAATCTCCTGGGGATCTTGTTAAAAATCAGTAAGTTTGAGGAGAGGCCCAATATTTTGTCTAACAAGCGGGGCTACATTGTGAGTTCAAGGCTAGCCTGAACTACATAATGAAACCCTGTCTTGAAAAACCAAACCAAACCAAACAGAACAACATAATGGCAATAATAACATTTGCACGTTTTTTGCTGACAAAGACCTTCATTTGGTAACTCAAGCCACCTGCATTACAGTTTTCTATGGCAAGATGACGGTTTCCACGAACTCCCAATGTAAGTAATGACCAAACAAGCCAAAGCAGCCATGTGAGGTTTGGCTGGTGAAGGTTATTAAATAAGTCATCCACAGAGAGTTGTCTTGAGAAGTCCAATGCTTAGCTTTCCCACACTTACCGTAAGTATGGGACTGGTGCCCACTCCTAATTGAGGTAGCTGCACCTTCCTCCAACTGCTGAACTTTTTCGGACAAAATAAGGTTTTCTTCCAGCACTCTTACTAGTTTTTGCTTCAAACTTTCCTATAGGTCAGAAAACAAGACATCAGTACATTAAAAATCTGAAATCCCAAAAAGATCATGTATAGGACTGAAGGAAACTTTCCTCTAATTGGTGATAAACTGAATGAAAGCGCAGGGTGTAATCCCAGCCCTGACTCAGGAGGTTGAGGCAGAAGGATCACTGTGAATTTGAGGCCAGCCTGAAATACACAGTGAGATCCTGTCTCAAAAACAAAACAAACAAAAACTACAAAAAGAACAAAACAACTTGATGAAAGTTAGTATTTGTATGATCTTCTCACTAGACTCTTAATTCATTGGTAAAACTGCTCAAATGGAGCAGACAAATTTCTCAGATGAAGTCATGACCTGTCCTATGGGTGTTCATGACTTGTGCTGAGCATTTGCAATCATCTACAGTATCTAGTTTCTAGAACTCGGGGTTTGAAAATCCTCTAGTATTACTCAAAAACAGAAAAGCCTGGGACTGAGCTCTTTCTTTCTTTCCCAGAGCCAGAAGCCTGATGCCCTAGCATGGCCCTGGTTCCCTGCTCTCAACACCATCAGAAAGGAGGAAGACAAGTGCAGAGACACGGGCTTTCCCTCATTTCCCTCCTTACGACATAAACATACCATAACCTCTGAGAACATGACCCTAAACAGATTTGCTCTAAGATTGCTTGCTTTCTTTCATTCCTTTCCTTCTTCCCATTTCATGTCTTTCTTTAGAATTTTTAGATTAGGACTAGGGTGAGGGAATCATCTCTACAGAACCTCCAAACTATGCCTGTCCTGGCAAGTTTTGTGTTCCTGGTTTGTCCAGTCTGACTTTCCCATATTTTGGCTCTGCAGTGTCTAGGAACTCAGGGTGATGATGATCTTCAGGGTCCAGAGCTGTTTTAGTCCTGCTTCTCTTTTTCTAGTAGAGGAAGAGTAAGAAGAAAAGACAAGCCATACCGTGTCACTGGGGATCTGCTGGCCAGCTTCCTTCAGGTTGCACTCCCTTCTGTGGAAAGCTTTCAGTGAGTCTTCAGTATGTGAGCGACAGCGCTGCTGAGGAGGCGCAGGGACAACCAAAGACAGAAGCAAATCTCGTGCAGAACCTGCCAAAAATTCACGTTGGGCACGCGGGCCAATTTTAAACACTAAAACAGTCTTCCTAGTGAATAACTGCCAGCTAATTATCTCCTTTTTACAAGAACTTATTAAGTGGATAGAAGAAATGTGTATGAGGGATGAGAAATGATATCCCACATCCTCTGTGGGAGAACAACAGCAGCCCGTCCTGAGCAGAGTGAACGTGAGTCACTGTTTAGTGGCTCCAAGGACAAATTTCCTGTAAGATGAGACCAATGGGTCACCATGGGGAGGTAAATAACCGGGCTGTACTATCTTTTCCTCCTTGTCCCGTTAGTGTTTTTTGTTTTGCTTCGTTTATTCACCTTTGGTGCTAGGGATTGAATTTAGGGTCTCTCCCATGTTAGGAAACCACTCAGCCCTTAGAGATTTTTTTCTTTTACAAAATATATTTTTTCCATTTAGAACAAGTTTCAAGTTTTTACTTTAACTTTTACTAACAAGTAAAATTTCCTTAAATTCTTTTTCCATTAAAAACAAATAAACATTGGAAAAACTGCTTTTCTTCATGTTTCTAAAAAAAAAAATACTCCCTAAAGAGTCCAAGTCATGCATTTATTTGAATTTTTCAAATAACATTTCAATAGTCATCTCAGAACTCTGATGATTAAACCTACTATCTGTTGTATTCATTATTGACACTTTCCCAAGGATCGTAAACTCTTTTTGTAATTATTAGTGATTGAGTTGAAACTTTGTACTCAATCTAGAGCGGCACAGAATATTAAAAGAGAGGAGAAAACTAGATAGAAGAAGTTTAATGAGGGCACGGAGAGAGTCACCACAAGGAAAGCTGTGGCAGCTCTCTGCCGACAAAGGGCGGGTTCTGCCTGATACAGGTTCTGATTCGGAAGGGCTCTGGGGACTGATGTGAGCTGATTTATCCCGTGAAAGTGCAGAGGATTGGGTGAATCCTTATATGCATGAGCTTCAGCATAGACTTTTGGGAGGGGGAAGCCATAGGGGCTTCTGGGAAGGAGGTATGCATTATCATGGCACAGTTTTGAACTGTCACCATGGTGATTGTGCTGTTTCTCAGATGGGGGGATCTATCAATTAGCAGGACCTCTCTTGACTGCACGCGTGATCACTCTGTATCTTATCAAAGACTACACAAACACATACACATACACATCCACATCACAAGAGAGAACAAAACAACTCATACAAAAAATAGGGAAGACAAATGTAATAAAAATGCAGATTTGTGAACTATGGTGTTTCTGTGAAGTTTTGGTAAATGATAGAAAAACAATTTTCCTTGCAAATTAAGGGGACTATGGGGCTGTTAGAATACAGAGCAGAAGCAAGGTCCAGCCATCCTCCGGGAACAGAGAATGCGCTCACTCACCGAGAAACTTCTTGTTGAGGAGCAGCGAGCCAGAGCCACTCCAGTGCTTATCCACAAGCTCCAGGAGCTGTCTGAGGACAGTGGCCACATGGGGGGTTCTGGCAGAGATCGGGGGACTGTGGTTTCCTTGCAAACCATGCAAACTGCCCAGATCACTAGAGGGAGGCTCAAGAAGAAAAGCACACAAAAAACCCCAACCATTTGTCATTCTTACACAATAAGAGAAGTAAGAATCTAGACATTTAAGGCATTGATTTTTTTTTTAAAGAAAAAGGAAAGGAAATTTCATCTTTTAGTTTGGATAGGAAAAGCATATTATTTATACCCAAGACAAACATGTAAGACATTCAAGGATAATTTCAAAGGTAATGATATCTTCTATCATGATTTTTTGCAGGGATTTTCAGAATACATTAAAAAAAGTGCTGTTTGACACCTATATCTATGGTTCAGCATGTAATATAGAAATATTAAACTGCAGAATATTTTTAAAAATACTATATGTCATAAAATAAAATTGGAAGTACTTTAATAAGAAATTATAGCCCATAATAAATTTCTGTTATATTAACATGTAACATTCTAAATGTAATGGTATTGATGGAGTCAGTACTAAAGTTTTTTAGGAAGAATCATATATTTATGCATATATAGATAAGATATAAATATATAGTTAGATCTGTAGAGTAAAATTAACAATTGTTTTTATTTATTCTGATCTGACATTTATATACTTGTGAATTTTATTGCACAAATCTATCTACCAATCTTTTCTCTAGAGTCTCATGGGCTTCAATAGAACTGATATAAACAATCAAATTATTTCTTAATCTCTAGTTATTTTGATTAAAAACTGTGGATAATTTATTAGATAATTAAACAGAACACTAACAACAATGACATGATTTGAGTCATATAAGGGGCCTCTGATTGGTAGGGATAAGTGTTACAATGAGGGAAATATTTATTCAACAGACTTGCACTGAACACTGATCTTATAACCTGAGCACTAAGTAAGGGGTAAACATCTGAGGAGGCAAAAGATAGGTCCTGTGAGCATGTGGTGCAGGCCAGTAATCTAGCTCCTTGGGCCACTAAAGCAGGAAGATCACAAATTAAGCCATTCCTGGGTGATGTAAGGATTTAGTGATATATTCTGATATTCTATCTCAAAAAAAGATATAAGAGTTGAAGATCTAGATCAGTGTAAAGTCTTGGGCCCAATCTCCAGTATCACAAAAAGTTAACATCTGATTGGGAAGGCAAATCACTATATGTGGTTCAGGCTGGCCTTGAACTCAGCCCAAGCTGGCCTCGAAGTACAGCAATCCTCCTGCCTCAGCCTCCTGAGTTCTGGGATTACCACTGTACCTGGTCTTCAATTAAACTTTTTAATCACAAATTCATGTATGGTTTAACTCCATGCATCATAGGATTTCAAATTTTAATACTGTTTTCTTTTTAGAAAAATTTTTATGTATATTTCAGAGACTAATGTTTCTTTTATGTTTATATTTAGGGTTTGGAGGTATAACTCAGTGGTACAGTGTGTGCCTTGTATACACGAGGCCTTGGGACCCATCCTCAATACCAAAAAGAAACAAAAAAAGGCTTTGTATTTATATTTAAATAGCTCTTTCAAAGCATTCCTTATAACAGGAATATGTAACAGGAAGAAACAGGAGTTAAGATACTCCAGAAAATGTGGATTGAGATTTTCACAACATATAACATAATACAAAGGTAAACATTTGCTAGAATATCTTAATAATATGACCTCCTAAATATCCTAAGTGTTACTATTGACACATTAACTCACAGTTACCATTTTTATCTGATAAAATAGGCATCTGAGGCTGAGAATGGACCAAAAGCTAAAGAAAATGTTGTAAGACTGCCCCCTTTGGTGCACAAAAATCATGATTACCTTCTCCAAAATTCTGAAAACTATATAGGAAACATTTAAGGAGTTAAAAGCAAAAACAGAATAAAATCACCAACCAAATAAAAATCAACCAAAAAAAAGAAAAAGAAAAAGAAAAAGAAAAACCAAAGCCATTCAAAACAACAACAACAACAACAACAACAACAACAAAAACCTCCTAGACACTTATCCCAATGTGCAAAAAGATTTCCAACACCTAAAATCATAAGTGACTAGAAATAACTTCTTTTTTTTTTGGGTACCGAAGATCGAACTCACAACCTTGTACTTGCCAGGCAGGCGCTTAAGCCACTGAGCTAAATCCCCAGCCCGAAATAACTTTTTCTGAGTAAATATTTTGTTTCCCTATAGGGCAGTGCTGGCAAACTATGGCATACTATGTCACAGTGGGCTGTTTGTATTACAGAAAGCTCTAAAAGGTTCTCCATCACTGTTACACTTGGTCTTAGCCAAAAGGCCAAGAATGGTCCCTCCATCACTGTTATAGGGCAATAAATGATCAACTGATAAATGATCCATATGACAAAGTATTGTGGGTCCAGAGGAGGGGGCCTGAGAGTTGTGGTTCCTTTAAGGAGAAGGCTTCATGGTAGTAGTAAGTCCTTGGGAAAAGTTAACAAACAAGAGAGGAGAGTAGCATTCTCTATAAGAAATGTATGCAAAGGCAGGGGCAAAACTCATAAGAAATAACTGATTAATCCTGAAGTGTTCTTGTGTAAAATCCATCACACTCCGATTTTGTAAAAATGAGCAATTCTGGGCCAGGGATTTAGCTCAGTGGCTCAAGCACTTGTCTGGTAAGCATGAGATCGAGAGTTTGATCCCTGGTACCAAAAAACAAAACAAAACAAAACAAAACACCCAACAACAAAAAAGAGCTATTCTGTATATATGGGAATGGTTCTTGATTTTTTTTCATTTATCCTCTGAGCCACTTTCAACTAAAAATTTCTTAGAAAATTTAATTCATCTGCTTGCAGCAACTTAGAAAAAAATTAGGAGCATTTGAACTTCTAGACAGAAAAGTGAAGCAATGCTTTTATGAGAGCTATTTTAAGTAAGTTATTTGTGGCTGAAAAAACTGTAGACATGATGAGGTTCTAAACATTGATGCCAAAGAGATCAATCTTCAGCCAACCCCGAGGTGCCTGAGATTTTTGTCCTTCCTGTTGGTAAACTCTTGTGGGCCACTTCTTATCAATGTACTTCCCTACCATGTTTATCCTCTGGAAGCAGAACAGGAACAGTCCCCCTGGGACAGAAGTGAGAAAGCAGTGGCAGTGGGAAAATTACTTTCCCAAGCACAGGAGAATCACAGGCTTTAGCCTGGTAGTATTGGCTACCGGCCTCTGAAAATTCTTTCAAACCTGCGGCACAACTGATCAGAATCCTCCCCTCCCAGAACCCCATTCTAATCGTGAACCTGATGTGTTTCTTGCACACACACAAACAAGCCAACACTTGCCTCGCTGCCTGTGCCATCTCGGAAACCAGGCTTTAGATTCAGATTGGCAAGAATATTGTCTTTCCTCTTGAATCCTCTCCTAGATGGGCTTAACGACCTCTTGGTCAGGATCTCTCTATCCTCTGAAGTCCCAGGAGGCAACCTCAATGTCCGCAGAGAGTTTCCCAGGACGGAGTTGTTTGGGAAAGAACCATGTGCTGGTGTTAAATCACCGAGGCTGCTGGATAACTGTTGTTCCACATTGGCCAGCAGAGCAGGGTCACTGTTGAAATGGGTTGTGGCGTACAGATCTGTGGAGGAAACAGGCTGGGCAATAAACCTGCCCTTCAATGCCCTCATATCTCACTTTCATCAGAACCTAGTCTGGAGTCCAGGGGTCATACCCTGGCATACACCCTCAACTCCATAGACTCTTTCTCTCTCTCCTTCTTCTTGATAAAACCTCAACTCTGGTTAAATCCAGCTGCCCACTTCTCCAGGCCTCTGCCAGCAGTGCAAGTTGGCTAGAGAACAATGTGCGTCTCTCTTGACCTTCTATACTTTAATTCAAGGCCACTACCTTTTCCAGTCCCTTAGTACTGCCCAGCAATCCTCACATATTACTCCGGTCAACTTACTCTTTTATTCTCTCTGAGGATTATTTCACATCTCTTTTCTCCTCAAACTCCAACCCATTCTCTTCCTCTTTTGTTTCAGGTGCTGACCTCCCTTATTTCATTGAGAAAAGAGTCAATCAGAAAATGTCAACTGTTAACTTTACCAACTCATTTGAATTTGCATTCATAAATCCTATACCTTCTTCTTGTTATCACAGATGAACTATTTATGCCTCGAATACGGCCAATTTCTCCACTGGTGGACCAGACTCCATGTCTTCTTGATTACCTCTTTCTCTCCTGCATCATTGATTTCTCTCTGCTGATCATTTCTGCCAGGCTCTCAGGACCCCATCTACAAGCTACAGCTCTATTTCTCTGTTCCCTTTTTCTGTAAAACCCTGCAAAGGGGTTGTATGTATTCTAAGGCCCTATGTAACTTTATTTCCTCACTTCCAAGTTTTTCTTGGACTCACCCCACTGACACTTTTATTTCCAAGCATCCCCTGAAACTATTGGCTAATGTCTTCTGTGCTGCCAAACATAATCACTCCAGTCCAGCTCACTCCCTTGATCACACGCATCTATGACTCAGCACTGTCACTCTGTCCTTAATCAAACACATTCTGCACTTGGCGCCCAGGATAGCACTCCCTCAGGCCTTTTCTCCTCTTGCCTCATGGCCACTTCTTTCTCACTTCTAGTTGTTGAGGGCTTAGGATAAGTCCCCAGATCTCTTTCTTGTGTATATCCACTCCTTAAGCGACAGCTCATTCGGATTCATTTTATTTTGTTGTTGCAGTACTGGGGATTGAACCAGGAGCTCATGCATGCTCAGCAAGCACCACTGAGCTACACCCCCAGCCTTTTAATTTATTTTTAAATTTTGAAACAAGGTCTCACTAAGTTGGTCAGGCTGGCCCTGAACTTGTGATCCTCTTGCCCCAACTTCCCAAGTAGCCAGGATTATGGGTGTACACCATAAGTTCTAATGCTGCCCATATATTTATAATTCCTACATTTGTGTTTCTAGCCACACCTTCTTCCCTGAACTCCGGACTAGTATGTCCAGTTACCAAGTTGGCAACTCTGGAAGATTTTAGTATATACTTCAAACTTAAGATGTCCAAAATAAAACTTCATAAATACACTAATAAAGTGAATAAATATTTATTCTAGTGGGCGTGGTGGTGCATGCCTGTAATCCCAGCACTTGGGAGGCTGAGGCAGGAGGATCCTTTGCTAGTTTGATACCAGCCTGGGCTACAAAGTGAGCTCAAGGCCAGCTTGAACTGTATGGCAAGATGCTGTCTCAAAAATAAATAAATAAATAATTAAAGATAAAAAATAAAACAAAACGACAAAAAAACAGAAAAAATTATCTTTTTTTTTTGGTACCAGGGATTGAACCCACAACCTCACGCTTGCTAGGCAGGCGCTTAAGTCACTGAGCTAAATCCCCGGCCCCAAGAAAAAATTATCTTAAAACTTATTTTTCACTTTCCCACTCTTTTCCATCTTAGTAAATAACTCCATTCTTAAAGTTATTAAAAAACTTAAAGCCATTTGTTTTTGATACAGGGAATTGAACTCAGGACCTTACACTTGCCAGGCAGGTACTGTGCCACTGAGCTATATCCCTGGCCCTAGAGTCATTTTTTACCTTCTTTCTCTCATACCTCATCCTTGGTCCATAAGCAAATCGTAAGTTATTATCATCAGAACATCTTCAAAAGCTGACTGCTTCTCATCACCTCCACAGTTGTCTCACTAGCCTGAGCTATCACCAACTCTTATCTGGATTCTAACTGCTTGAATAACTTTTAACATGTTCTCCCTATTCCCTCCACAGTCTACTCTCATCCAGTATCCAGAGTAACTTGTGAGATCAAGTCACTCCACTGCTACAAACCCTGCAACTACTACTGACCTCACCCAGTTTGGAAGTTTGGCCATCTCTCTGAGTTGAGCTATACAATTGATTTACTTACTCATTTACAACCTATAGGTTTTCCTCGTGATTTTTGAGTGTGCCAAGTATAGCTCAGCCTTAGGAACTTTGCTGTCACCATCTAGAAAGTTCTCCTCTAGTAGTTGCACTCTTACTTCATCCAGGTCTGTACTTTATAATGTCTTATCAGAGAAGCCTTTCCTGACCGTTCAGTCTAAAACACCCCTTCCTCTTTATGATTCCACTATATTTTTATTGCAGCACTTATAATGACCTGACATATGTTTACATGTTGTTTATTATCTGTCATAGAAAAATGTAAGCTTCATGAAATTAGGGGGGACTTTCAAAAATTATGGTAAAGTACATATGGAACTTTTTTTCTTATTTGCAGAGCTATCTGGCATACAGGTGTTCAGCGAGTTTTATTGAATAAATTAACAAATCATTGAAGAGCAGTTTCTACCACTTACCCTGAAACTAGCTTCTTCTGAAAATAATTCAAAGTAGTAGTGATTATGGCCAAAGAAGACCAGAAATATGTTCTAGGATGCCACTTAACTAAAATAACATACAATTGTGAAGCTCACATTTCTACAATTTTTTCTAATATATCTGTCATGTAAACTCATATCCTGTATATTTCAGAAAGTTCCATGGGCCACTCATGACCATGAAATAGAATTTAAGAAGTAACAAAGCAATTTAAGAAATGTTAATTCAGCTGGACATGGTGGCACACACCTATAATTCTGGCACTTGGGAGGCTGAGGCATGAAGATTGCCATGATTTTGAGACAACATAGTGAATTTCAGGCCAGTTTAAACTGCATAGCAAGACCCTGTCTCAAAAACAAAAATCTAGCCAGGCATAGTGGTATACTCCTGTAATCCCAGAAATTGGGAGGCTGAGGCAGGGGAATAGTCTGCAAGTTTGAGACTAGCCTGGGTGACAAAGTGAGCCCAAGATCAGCCTAAACTTCATGGCGAAACCCTGTCTCAAAAAGAAAACAAACAAACAACAACAACAAAAACTCAATAAAAAGATGGCTCTGATGCCCCCCCCAAAAGGTTAATTCAAAATTTTCCAGGTATATTTCCATCTAAATGCCTGTTTAAAAAAAGACCTGTAAACTAGCAGGAAACTATTACCTGAACTAAGTTTCAAAAGCCTTCCAGTACTGGAGTCAGGGTTTGACAGAGAAGTCAGTAAATCTCCACAGGAATGGGATGTAGTGGCCTTTATGTCATTTAAAGCCTTTGTGCTGTATTCTTGGTAGTTCTTGTTTCTCTGAGGCCTTTTACCAATATTTCCATGCAGGGATAGAATCTGAGAATAATGACCATCATAATTTTCCAGACTGATGCTGGAAGGTAACTGATAGGGATGGATCTGGTTGGAATCACCTACATCCAGGCGTTTACCCAATGAAGCATCGTGAGTAAGGTGATAAGAATTGGGCTTTGGAATCAAGTCCTTTTCTGGAGAAGAACCTGAAGTCTTATTATCCAAAAAAGATACTCGTAACCCATCTCTGGTCATCTTCTCTGGGGATCGGACTGAGGACTGACGAGGCGAGTAGTGTCTGAATTCTGCTCACAATCAATAGAAAAGAACAAAAACAGTAAGAATTCTCCTTAGTTCAATTGGGGTACCTCTGATCACTGAACCAAAGAAGGTTCTTAGGAAGAAGTGTGATTTATAATTTTTATAAACTGTAGCTTAAAGTGATGAAGGGACTTCCACATGAACAATAACAACAAAAGTTGGGATATTTGTGTAAACAGTAAAAGAATCTATAATGTTCTGAACACAAATTTTATATCAACTGAATCCCCTAAAATTTTCCTCCTAAAACTGAAGAATGAGTTTTCTAGACAATAATTTCATATCAAAAAATGGTACCTCTCCATTGGACTGTAGTTGTGCTTTTATGTATTTATAGACAATTGTTGGTCTATGATTTCATAGACTCTGCAATAAAGTTAAACCCATTCCCACTCCCATTTGCCACCCTGGGATTCTATTTCAACTCACTGAGAACTATCACCCTAAGCTAACTAAATAATAGGGAATGCAAACCTATGAAAATCTGTGGCCTAGTACTAGCCCAGTTACAAAACATTTTTCTCAGATAGCTGTATCTGCCATCTCCAGAACGCCTCATAGTGGGGCAGGTAGAAAAGCCAACAAAAATAAAAGGCTGTCAGTGCTTCATATAGTTGAAGGGCTTCCTTAGGAAACAAAACATACTATGAGTTAGTCACAATAACCCTTCCAACTCTAATTGTTCTTAAGGACCTACTAGAACATCGGTGTTTTACCCAATGTCAACATGTACAGTGGGAGAAAGGTTATAGAACAGTATCTTTTTTAAAATTTTATTTAGAACAGTATCCTTAGGTAACAAAAAGAACCTTAAGGCAAGAGACTTCTGTTTTAAATAATGACAAATTAGGTAATTCAGACTATCCTGCTGTGGAACATAGAAAAGAAATAGGATATAAAACATTCTCTTAAAAGCTAAAAAGAAAGTGAGAAATTTCTAGGCTCAAATCTAGAAAACAATAAGAAGCCCTATAGATTAAGTCTACCACAGAAAGCACCTTTTTCCTGAAAAATTTTTAGAGTGAGACACAAGAAGTCCAAGGTCCACCAAAAGTGAGGTGTTTAAGAATCTCCTACACACACACATACATACACACACACATTCACACAAAGAGGGAACTCTGGACAGTATACACTGCTCAGATTAAAGGTAAACTATAAATAAATTAGCCCTTGTAAAGAATGCTCATCCAGGTTTTCATTATCTGCATAGTCATGGAACCTCAAACCTTAAAATGGGGTTAAATATATGTCAGACTGACAGTGTTTTATGCACTTAATAGAAGCAAATAAAAATTTTTTTCTGGAAAAAATGTTTAATAATTGTTAGTTCAAACCATTGTTCAAGTATAACACATAGTCAAAAAACAAAAAGGAAAAAAATGATGTGAGTAAAAATCAGTAGGAAAAAACAGAAAACAAAGATATCAGATATTATAAATAAGAGATTACAGTCTGTAAAACAGCTATGCTTAAATATAAAACAAGCCTGAACTGTTTTCCTCAGAAACAATGACCTACAGGGTCAAGAAAAAAAAAAACTAAATCAAACATAGAACTGAGAAAACACATTGAAATTAAGAATTCAGCAGACAGCTTTAACAGCAGATTACACATAGGATATTAATTAATTGAAAGGTGGATCAAGAAGGAATTATCCAGAATGTAAATCAGACAAGAAAGACAAAATCATGAAAGAATGAGAGACAAAGAAGACAAAGTGAGTATTTCTGACACGTACTTATTTAATTTAAAGTTCCAGAAGGATAAGAGAGAAAGAATGGGACACAAACAATATTTGAAGTACTTTCCAGAACTAATGGGATACAAGTCACAGATCCCAGAAATATAATAAATACCAAATAGCATAAATAAAAATAAATCTCCACATCACAGCAAAACTGCAGAAAATCAAAGATACCTGGAAAATCCTAAAGAAGAAAAAAAGATTATCCACAGAAGTGAAAGACTTCAAGCTGACTTCTCAAAAGTAACCAAAAAATAAGACTATAGTAGAATAATATCAGTATTCTAAAAGAAAACCCTATATCCAGCAAAAATGCCCTGCATGAAGAAGGCAAAGAGCAGGAAAAAGGTTGAAAATGATCAAAACATGTGATATACATGTACCAATTGCCCAAAATAAACATACTTATTATTGCAAACATACATGAATAAAAAACAATAATAAAGAGAAAATACTCTTCAAGAATAATGGTAGAATAAAGGAATTTCAAACAAAAATTTAAAAAGCTTGTTACTAATAGACTTACATTAAAGGAAAGTCTACAGTTAGAGAAAAAGGGTAGTCTGGGATAAAAAGACATGAAAAGGAAACAAAGTGGTAAGTACATGGATAAATTTAAATGGATATTGTCTGTACAAAAATAGTTTGTGGGTTTTTAAGAGAATTAAAAGCCACAGAAATCATTTAGGTCAGGAGAGATCACTGAAGAAAAGTACTCTAGATCTTTAACTTACCCGAAAGAAGATTTAAGATACTGATTCATTTTTAAAATGCATAAAGACATGTATTGTCCTCTTGGGAATAATACTAGAAGTATAGAAAGTGTAACTTAAAAACTGGAAAAGGGGAAAAAAGAACAAATAGGAAAATAGCAAATCCAAAAGAAGGCAAGGAAAGTTAAGAAAAAGAAACAGACTAGTTAACTGATACAAACAGAACAAAGGTCAGAATATCTACTCTTCAAGCAGAAGAGCTTTCCACACCACTACCACCGAGGGCTCCTCAGGAAAGTGGAAAGATCAGTTGACCAAACAGCGCCCTAGAGCTGGGACATCATCTCTGGAATCTCATTACATCCAGATTTATGTGATAGTGTGAGAGAAAATACTCAGCAAAATATTTACCATCATCCTGGTGGTTGTCACTTGGCATCTCCTTTCTTGTCATTTCTTGCATCTAAAACAAAGTTTGAAAGCTTAGGAAGAAGGGAAGACATGGGCATTCAGACATAAACTCACTAGGCAAAGGCTTCATAGTACTTTTGTATCAGCAGGGATGTCCATCCCTACAAGCCAGGGAAAACAACCTTCAAGCAAAGGTCCAGGGTTAAGCATTTTTTGTTTGTTTGTTTGTTTGTTTTGAGACAGACAGGCTCTCCCTATGTATTTCAGGCTGGCCTTGAACTTACTACATAGCCCAGTCTGGCCTTGAACTTGCTGCAATCCTCCTGCCTCAGCCTACCAACTGCTGGGATTACAGGCATGTGCCATCATGCTTAGCTAACTCTTATTTTAACAGTCACAGCAGAGTTGCTTTGAAGCAGATAAAAAGACTTCTTGAAAATATAGTCTATCTTTAGAAGGTAATGGGCATACCAAACAGCAAAGCTTTAGATAGCTCAGTATAGAGATTAGATGATGCCACTTTTTTCAACTCAATTATTCTATTTAAAGGACTCCCACATTTATTTTACCTTCTGACAAAAGAAATAATGGGAGTTTTTGTAGGCTAGAAATTGACCCGGGCATAACTAGGCAAGGACAGAAGCAAAAAGAGAACCGTCTAAGGTTTGCTTTTCAAAAATGATTAAAATGTTAGGTGCGTATACAAATCTACCAAAATGAAACCCTTTAGTCTGTATAGCCAACATGTGCTAATCAAAAATGTGGGAAGAAAAAGTATCTCCGTATTCAGTGTCATTTTGGTAGCTTTGCAGAGAAAAAAGTCCTAAGTTTCCTTATTTGTTAAACTAAAAGGATTATGGCAAGCCATTCAACTTCCTTTTTTTTCTCACATGAAGAATTTCAGAGAAGTTTCTTTTTTCTGTTTTCTTTTTTTGTATCTAAGAAGTGCTATCTAACTTTAACTGTACATTGATGTATTCTTTGTCTTCATTTCCTTAAATCAGCATCAAGATTTTAAGAAATGGTAATGGAGATAGTTTCTAAGTTACCCAAGTAGAATCACCACAATGAATGAAGGAACTAGTTAAATGCTAACTTGTCTTTTTAAAATGAGAAGGTATTATATACTCAAACTGAAAAAAATCTTACTTTTTACTAGAGTAAAACCTTGATCACCCAAATTGTGCATTAATTGATTAATTAATTGCTTCTTTTATTTCTTCCCTTTGGCTGTTTCCTACAATTTCACTATTCAGATTTTACAGAAGGCAGAAAAGAAGAAAGAAAAGAAAAGAAAAAGCAAAGGGAAAATTTGAACATACAGTTTTGCTCTATCATACTCACACTATAAATCTTATAAAATTGATTCTTCCACCGAATTTTTCAGTATATTTTGGTTATTTTCCCCAAATCTTATATGATCTTTGCCCTCTCATTATCCATCATTCCTGTGTCATCTTTGTTCTTTAACTCTTTTATTCTGTTACCCTGAAGAAGCAGCTTTGAGAAAACCACTCTTCAAATGGGAGACTCTGTAACTAACAAGAAGTAAGAAAATGTAGGAGGTAAAGGAAGAGGAGATGGGGACACTTTGTAGAGAGAAGAAATTTTATACCCTGCCAAAAACTATAACTGTTATGTCTCTGGGTATCAAAATACTGGCATAAATTGTGCTAAAGTTACAAGTAAAAATATTTGGCATTTGTTATTAGGTTAGTGAAAAGAGAGGGAAAAGGAGATTGAAATTAATAGAGAAAGCACTCTGCATCTTACCTTGCATTTTCCTATTTATTTATTTATTTATTTGAGACGGGGTCTTATTATGTAGTTCAGGCTGACCTTGAATCTACTATGTAGTGCAGGTTGGACTCAAACTCACAGTGATCCTCCTACCTCAGCATCCCAAGTGCTATGCCTTTTCCTTTTAGAGGGTCTAAAAGGCCTTTATCTAAAACGCCCTCTTAGATCTTCATAAATAATAAAAGAGTTCACTGAATTATCAGTACCAATCATTGACCAGTCAGTCAGCTGATCAGCAAGAGAGTGCATGCCTTACCTGTGTCCCCAGGGGGAAAGTGTCTGATTTCTGAGCTGGTCTACCACTGTCCTGGGTTGCAGAAGTACTGGTTAGAGAATCCTTTATTTCCCGGTTGGGGAAGGGAATAAAAAGTCCTTTGTTCAAGTCTGTGTTGAAAGAAAAGGCATACAATGAAGCTCTGAACACACTTCAAAGGCAGAGTGTCCTATAGAAAGATACTGGAGGGGAAGCCACAAGATTGAATGCTGGTTTGGTGTTATCACTGGGAAACCATGAGAATTTGGGCAAATTGCTTTACCTCTCTGAATCTCACTTTATTTGTGAAATGGTGACAATAAAAACATGAACCGGCTATCTCTTAAGGTTGAGGTGAGTTAAAACAAGATAACGGGTACGAAATGGCTTCATCCAAAAAAAAAAAAAAAGCTGGAGATTTAGCTCAGCAGAGTAAGTGCCTGCCTGGCAAGTGTGAAGTCATAAATTCAATCCCCAGTACAAAAAAAAAAAGGAAAGAAAAAGCAATGGCTTCAAAAAATAATGATGTGTGTGGGGCCTGGTGGTGCATTCTTATAATCCTAGCACTCAAGAGGCTGAGACAGGAGGATCACCTTGAGTTCAAAGCCAGGTTGGACTACATGGTCAGTTCAAGGCCAATCTTTAACTACATAGTGAGACCCTGTCCCAAGCTTCCCCCTCCAAAAAAACCCTTAAAAACAAAACAAATTATAAAGTGTTCCATGGAAACTAATAGGAAGACAAATAGTAGTATTTTGCACATTTCCTAAGTGGATAAATAATGAATTTTGATACCAGTTCAATAATCTTTAGCTACAGGAGGAGATGTTGGGAACACAGTCCATTACACATCTCCAGGGCTCTGATCAGTAGTCTGCATTGATTTACCATTCCAAATCTGGCTCTTTCTTCCTTAATTTCCTCATTTGCAAAATCAGGGCCTATTTCACAGAGAGGAATGTTAAACCTTAGGTCTCTCAGTATTGTTTGCTTATAGTTAGAGAAATAGCTTTAAAAATAAAAAGGAAAACCAAAAACTCCATCCAAGTCATCGCCACCCTGGAAACTGATATCAAGAAGAACCAGTTAGGAATTCTATTAGGTAGAACAATATTTGTACAAGTTTGTGCACATTCTTCATTAATACTTTTAGTTGGAGAATCCTGGGATCTGGGGTTTTCTGGGGGCACTTGGATAAAACTAAGTGCTTTGCATTTGTTTAGGGAAATTCTTTCTAGCAGGATTGTGCAAGAATTAAGATAGTTTCAAAACCTTGGGCTTTTGTCAAACTATGTGTTCTGCTAGTTTCCATCCCATTCACTGCCTCTGGCAACCAGAGCCAGTGAGAATGACAACATGGAGTAAACCAGCCCCTTGGTCTATTTGGGGCTCTAAGATGCTTACTGTCTTGTCTTGTCCTGTTTTCTTCTCTTTTTCTTTCTTTCTTTCTTCTTTCTTTCTTTCATTTTGCACTGGGTATTAAACCAAGGACCTTGTGTCAAGCACACTACCACTGAGCTACATCTGCAGCCCTTTTTATTTGATTTTGAGGCAGTCTTGCTAAATTGTCTAGGCTGGCCTCAAACTTGTGATCCTCCTGAGTGTCTGGTATTACAGGCATGTACCACAGTACCGGTTTAGATGATTCCTATTTTTGAGTTTCCCTCTGAGGTTGGAATGTCCTATGTAACTACAAGAAACTCTTCCACTATTGGACTAATAGACCTACTTTAAATAAGCTTTCAAATCTTATGTTCTCTGGTTTCTATCATAGTAATACTGCAGAAAAGCAGGATGAAGCAGAAATTACTGGTTGTAACCTGATTCCTGGGACAAAAGGTAAGTGGTCAGTAAGTTATGATTTGGACTCAGGCTCCTCTCATCCTTATCCTACAAAACAAGACTGTGGTATCCAAATCATTGCTCTGCCCTGCTTCTCCTTCCTAGCACTTAAGCTCATTTCCAGATTCATAGGTTCTTTTTCTTCCTGGTTCTACTTCATTGTTCAGGCAAATTTGCCACAGTCTGTGTTATTCACAAAGTGCTACCTTACCTTCTCCTGGGTTTCAGCTGTCACCTGAGTCTGGGTGATTCTAACTCAAAATGTCTTAACTTTCATCTTTTTAAAAATGTCCAGTCCCCAAAGAGTGCTATCATGAACAGCAATCTTAGTAACCTTGTGTTTTTTCCCTTTAATATAAACTGAATCTTTTATTTAGAAATTTAACTCTTCTGAAGTTTGGACTCTGTTGCAAAACACTACAAGTAAAGATTCTTAATGCTTTGCTTCCAGGGTTTTTTTTTCATACTCTCAAAGATATAATCAATCTGTGCATCCTCATCTGCAGTCTTATTACTATTGCAATATTCACATTGGGTCTTCATTATCTCTTGCTTGGGCTACAGCTTCTAGTCCCTGTCTGTCTCACTGAATCCAGCTTGAGTTATCACTCTACATCATGCATTTCATCATCCTTCTTCTTGAAAACATCTTTTACTTGTTGCCCTTTTTTTTTTTTTTTTTTTGGTACCAGGGATTGAACTCACGACCTTGCGCTTGTCAGGCAGGCACTTAAGCCACTGAGCTAAATCCCCAGCCCATTGTTGCCCATTTTCAAAGGAGTAAAATGAACAGGATTAATAAAGAAGCTCTTTGCAACTTAGCCTTGGCTCTAGTCACATGGTGAGTCAGTTTCTTAATCAGACCTGTATTTGCTTTTTAACTTTAACTGCTTTGTTCCCTTAAGTATGCCCAGTGAATGCCCAAATTAAGTGTCTTTTCTTTTCTGTAGCCTTTTCCCAGGTCTTCTGCTACTGGCTCCTTCCTCCTACAGATCTCTGTCCCTGTCACAGTGGAGCTCTTGTCTCAGCCTGACTTGTGACCTAGTTAGCTGTGATAAATGGCTCTGGATTGTGAGTGTATGAAAATTGGACCCTGTTGTGTGTTTCCTTGTCTGCCTAGCTTCTAACAGGCTCTGCTCAGGAGTATACACTTCTTTGTTGCATTGTTTTTCTTTCCACTGTGGCAGAGATCAAAATTTGCCCTTCTCCCCCAATTCCCTTCTTAGACACACACATCCCTCCCCATATCAGCCCTAGACTGCCAATGCCTGGGTTTCCATATGAAAGAGAAATGAATTTCTATCTTGTTTAAGCTACTATTTTGAGAGGTCTCTGCTTTTCCAAGCTGACCTCTATACAAAGCTAAGTTTTAGAACTCCATCATGGCTTAACTAGATGACAACAGGTTGATAAAATGGGATGGATTTCAATGAATTGTGAAGAAGACCTTGAAATACCTGCCAGGCACAGCAATGGGCCACTGAGGGTACTGTAGTGAATTTTAATTTGCTCTTTTAAAATATTTATTAGATCAGTATAGTTTAGGTGTGATTTTTATTTAAAGGCAAAAAAAACTAGCTAGAAAAGTGAGCAGAATCCTTTTTGACTCACAGAGTCCATATGTGCTGCATACATAACCTACAGGGTAAATGTGAATTATCTTTAATAAGGTGTTTTCAATGCTCTCCTCAATCTGATCCTCTATCTACCATAAACCCTGACAGCACAATCACCACGAACTATCTTCAGGACCATATTCACACAGCTGTTCACACCACTCCCAGCCACCATGGTGTGATTCTGCTTTCTCCCTTCAGGCCATGGCAGGGTGTGGCAGCTTTCAAGGCCTGATGGCTTTACCTCCAGTCTGCCACAAAGAGCTTCCCTACTGCCTCAGTGCACCCAGTTTCTATAGCATGTCACCATCTACAACTGTGTTTCCTAAACTCAATATTCTAATAGACTCTGAGGACATGACTCCACTTTTAAGAACTGCAATTGAGGATTGGGGATTTAGCTCAGTGGCATAAGTGCCTGCCTTGCAAGCACACTGTTGTGAGTTCAATCCCCGGTACCAACAAAAAGAAAAAAAAAACTGCAATTGAGGAAACTAAACTCAGTGTATAAAAAGACATTTCAAGGTGACTGCATTGGAACACAATTTGGCCATTTGTTAAAATCTCTTACATATAATCCAGCTGTCATGTTCTTTGGTAATTAACCAGATAAACTGAAAACGAGTCCACAAAAACACCCGCACAAGGGTATTTATAGTAGCTTTTTTCAAATTTGCCCAAATTTGAAAGCAACCAAGGCTGGGTGTGATATTGCATACCTATAATCCCAGGATATTGCATACCCTGTAATCAGTGAGAGGCTGAGATAGGAGGATCATTGTGAGTTCCTAGCCAGCCTGAACTGCATAGCCAAACCCTAACTCAAAAAAAAAAAAAAAAAAAAAGCAACCAAAATAACCAAAATGTCTTTTACAGGGTCAGTAAATAGGTAAACTTAGGTATATCCAGACAACAGACTACTCTTCAGCACTAAGAAGTGAGCAGCCAACTCATGAAAAGATATGGAAGGTGCATATTAGCTAAGAAGCCATCCTCAGAAGGCTGGACATTACAATTATATGATATTCTAGAAAAGGCAAAACTATAGAGACAAAAAAGGAAAAACTATGGAATCAATAAAAACATCAGTGGTCACTAGGGGTCAGGGGAGGAAAAGACAAACAGGTAAAGGCTTCTTAGCGTGGTGAAATTGTTCTATATGATACCATAATGATGGGTAGATACATGTCCTTATGCATTTGTCAAAGCCTATAGAATGCACAGCAAGAGTGAATCATAATGTAAACTATGGTTTCAAGTACGTTCCTCTGATTATGGAGGTGTATGTGTAGGTAAGCAGTATATAGAAACTTTCTATGTGCTCTGCTTAATTTTTCCATAAATTTAAAACTCTAAAAATAAAATCTATTTTTTAAAAATAATAGTTTATTGTGGGGCCTGATAATGCATGTCTGCAATCCCAGCACTTTAGGAAGCTAAGGCAGGAGGAATACAAATTCCAGCCTGAGAAAGTTAGAAAGACCCTGTCTCAAAATAAAAGGGTGGGGTGAGAATATAGCTTAGTGCAATGGCTCTGGGTTCAATTCCCAGTACCACAAAAAAAGCAGTTTATTAACTTCAAAAGAGCTTTGTTGACTTTATATATTTTCCTTATTTTTCATAAATGCCACCAAATAAAAACACAAAGTTAAAGAGTCTTGCACTACCTGTGATCCTCTAAGGTGTACCCTTGGACCAGGAAATTGTTCTTTTACTTGACATTGTCCATTTACTTGACATTTTCAAATGCACAGCCTGGAATTGTTACTTAGTTTTTTCTTCTTTGTCTCATTTTTTTCTAATAAATGCTGCAAATACTTCAAGGAGTGTTTGGTTTTCAGAAGATAAATCATATGAATTTACAAAAATAGCAAAAATCTTTTTGGTTGAAGAATCAAAAACGTTTCACTAAAATGAAAGGACTTTAAGCTGGGTCATAGAGAAAGGTTAGGGTCTGATTATAGCCTTCCAGAAAGATAGCATGAGTTTAGGTTCCAAGGAGTAAAACAGGAAGGAGGAAAGGCTACGAAGGGAAGAGGAGGTAGGTGGTCTGGCTTGATTGGGAGCATTAGAAGATGTAGTGGAGAAATGACTGGTAAGTTTCAGGTTTAGCTGGAGGAGAAGCTTATATATGAGGTTAAAGAGTTCAGACTTAATGTAGTATTTGAGTGGAAGCCGTGGAAGGTTTTGAGCAGCCAAGAACCATTAATTATCACAGCTATGTTTTACAAAAATTAATCTGGCAGCAAAGCACACAATGAATGGAAGGGAGAAGAGACTAGGAGGACTCTGCAGAGTATGGATCAGCGCTGGCATCCAGCTCTGCCACTTACTGTATAACTGGGGCAAGCTGCTTCATTTCTTTGCGTCTCTGTGTTCTTGCCAGTCAAATCACCTTCAAAGTTAGCCTGACTGAATGAGAGCATGAACAGTACCCATGCCAGAGTTTACACTCAGCAAATGATAGCTATTAGCCAAGCCAATTAAACAGAAACTATTAAGAAATGGAAAGGAGGGCTCAATTATGGACATACTGAAGGCCCTAGAGGAGCAGCAGCATCAAACTCCAATACGATTCTAAGCCAGAGTTGTGGGAAAATTGTGGGCACGGTGAGGAAATCAAAATGAGCTGTTTCGGGCTGGAGGAGAGGGGTTCATTGATTTGTTTCTTTTTTGGAGGGATGCACATTTAACCTGAGGGGCTAGAATGTTATTCAGTAGTGATTCCAAGTACAAGTTACTAGTTTGTCAACAGAAATGAGGGACTGGTATAGAAAGGGACTCGTGAAAATAGTTAAAGCTAGACCAGCATTTTAAACATGAGACAATATAAAATAAATCTACTCATAAATAAAAGTGAGGAAATAGATTAGATAAATAGGGGAAGAGGGTAGATAATGAGCAGGAGATCCTGAAGACATGGCCTAGGTATGTTTATCTGGGGCTATGGGGAGAAGGAGGAACCTGTGAAATGGTCAGAGATTATGTGATGAGGAGTACAGGATGCTTTACTAGCTAGGAAGCCCCTTTCCTTTCCTTCTTTCTTTCCTTTCCTTTCCTTCTTTCCTTTCCTTTCTTTCCTTTCCTTTCCTTTCTTTCCTTTCCTTTTTTTTTTTTCTTTTTTTAGACAGGGTCTCACTCTGTAGTCCAGGCTGGCCTTGAACTCATGGTGATCCTCCTTCCTCAGTCTCCCAAGTGCTAGAATCACAGGCGTATGTCACCATGCTCAGCTAGGAAGCCCATCTCAAAAGGTTTCCGTAAGTTACAGCTGTTGCCTGAATTTTTAAAATATAAAATTTACTTTGGAACTTTGAGACATTAAAGAACTTTCTTTGTTTTCAACACAGTGTGAGTTCCCTACCAATTCAAAACGCTTGGTGGAAAAGCACTGTTCTGAAGAGCTGAGTTAGTAGGAGCTGTTGTTCCCCAGGAAAGCTTTAGCCCAGCCTGTGGCCGTGACCATTGAAATGATATAACTGCATTAATCATATTGGATTACTAACAGTGCTTACTGGCCATCTCCCCAGGGATCTAGCAAAACATAATTTATAGTGGAAAACAAAGCTCTTTAATGTCTTAAAGTGGCAAAATAAATTTTATATTTTAAAAATTCAGGCAACAGCTGGCACTTATAAAATCCTTTAGAAATAGACTTTCTAGCCAGTAAAGCAATTTGTTCTCAGTAGACAGTTTGCAGTTTAAGACATTTTAACCCATGTGGGGATTCTCTTTGTGTGCTAACAATATAATACAACATAAATCAATTCTAATTCATCTCCTACAAAAAATGGCATACCATGCTTCAAAGTAGTTTTCTTTTTCTGGAAATAGATGTTTGAACCTAGGAAGAAATACAAGACTATATATCCTGGGCTACATAGCAGCGAAGTTTGTATGCCAAAATATTAAGTGGGATTCTTTTTTAGGGATATGTTTATGAGTTAGGGATATGTTTATGAGTTAAAATGCTTTCTTCAGAATTGACAAGTTATTTACATGCACCAACTCCCCACAATGAATGTAACCACTGTGTACTGCAAAAATATATTAAAAATTTGAAAAACTGAAAAAAGTACTTTATGCATTTCAGTATTTGCCAAAATTATTACTAAAAAGTATATTGACTTTGAAATATAAAAAATGGTATTTAAAATGAAACAAAGCATTTACATGTACTGAAACATCAAAGAAATAAAAATTAAAATTATACCTTTCTACGGTCTATTTTACCAGGAAGGCTGAAAATGGCTTGTTAATCAATGTTTACATGGGTACACAGAAGTCAGGAAAACAAAATACATTATAAACTAAAAACCCTTGACATCTAGAGTCAATCTATTAAAGCTATTGCCGAAAATTTAGGAAATACACTTATTTTATACTTTGTATATAATTTAATAGATCCTTCAAAGGCACAGAAACCTTGAGTTTCCTCGGGTAATAGGTCATCAATTTAACAAGTATGAGTGTGCCCAGTTAATCTGCAAGGATGCCGTAGATGCAGTTTTCTGGTGGAAGACTTTCTCCTGGCTTGTGGCATGACTGTTAACGGGGCATACTCAGTTTAATAATACTGTGCTTACAGAAACATAGCACAAATGCTAGAGCTTCTGCAGCCTGGGAAGCTACTTGGCTGGGAGCACAGGAGGCCCAGGGTATGAACTGTGCAGATGCAGGTAAGTCCTGAGTCTCTGGCTAATGAAATCAATCATCTTAGCAATGCCCAGAGGTCTGTGAGGATGGGCAATATGATTTTAGGATGTACTAATGATGTAAAGTAATATAAATGAAATTGAACTGAGTACAGTGTGAAGAGTTCTTGATTATGACTGCTCGATAGAGTCCTTCAGACAGTGAGAAGGAAGGAGGAAAAATATCCAGTGAATCTTGCGCCTGCTTCAAACTATGCTTTCTTCATTATCTCTTTTTCTTATCTAAGACTGACTAGGACAGCTGAGACAACTGATGTCTTAATCATTTTATTTTTTTATTTTTATTTTTTTTCATTTTATGATCATAGAAACAAAGCTTACCTGCTTCAGGCCTGGTGTCAACATCGGCATTGACTTTTGCAGCAGAGCCCTCATCTGTCCCACAGGTTTTCATTATCTTCTCCCTAGAGCTATCGTATAGGATTCATTTAATACTTTTTCAAAAAGCTTCTGAGATCATTAGTCCTTGTTATTTAGGAAACAACAGTTCATGATAATCAGATTTTCTTTTCCAACTGTGCAAGGTGATGATTAATTTAGCCATGCATTACACATATCTCAGTTAAAAGTATGATTATTTAAGTTATAGTACTTATACTGGGAATGATGAGAGAAAGGGACACTATAATGTATAGAATTCAAAGCGTAAAAGCAGAAAATAACTCAGCTACTCTGGTTTCTTGACAGAACATTCAGTCTGAGAAAGTAAGATATTTTGTATGAAAATTCTCAGAGTTAGGACACAAAGGATCTGCTTACTTTTTGAATTGTAGGAAACTGCTTTCCTACTCTTCCTTTGACAAATTGATCTCTAAAAGTCTTGCCCTGAGAATGTAACACTAATTATTCAGGAAAAGACCATGGGCTGATTGACAATTCTGTAACAAAGTGTTGGTAAGCATTTATGGGTAAGTCATTTCATAGTGTCCCTATTTACAAGCTGTGAGAAACAACACTAGAAAATTTATAACAATTATACCCAAAGCAGTAATTCAAGAAAGCAGGAATGAACTACACATGGTGGTGCACACTTTGTAAACTCAGCACTTTGGGAGGCTGAGGCAGGAAGATGGTAAATCTGGGCCCAGCCTGGGCAATTTAGCAACTTAGGGAGACCCTGACTAATAAATAAATAAATAAATAAATAAATAAATAATAGGTTCTTTTATCTCAAATCTGCAGTGTTACAACCTGTAGGAAATTCTGATTAAAAAAAAAAACGAGGAAGGTTAAGAAGAAATTCATTATGACCTATGTCCAGAACCAAACTAAAAACAGTTTTTTGGTAGAGAATCTTACCTTTTTTCCATTTCTAAAAGAAAATTTTCATTGTTGCCCAACTGACTAAAATGGAGCTTCGCAGCTTTCCTTTCACTATCACGTACAGTTCGATCATCTGGAAGCAAAAACCACGGTTTGTTTTTTTTGGAGTAAATACTATTGGGTCAGAGAACTACATTTACAGAGGAAAAACTAAAGAGCAGTCTCATCTTTGTGTGTTGGAGACAGGTCACAACAGTGCTATTATGTTATCACTGGAGCAACCAGTAACTCAGGGAGACTCAGCAAGCTATGGCAACAACTGCTACACAGGGTAACTACCCCTTCAGGAAAGGGGAACTTGAACAGGAAATGGTCCATTCCAAGGCTGAATGTTATACCACCTTGTGAAAAAGTTCACTTAGTTTCCCTACAGTGAGTTTCCTAGGGCCATGTGAAATCAAATTTTATATCAAGAAATGTATACTGAACAATAAAATATAGGGAAATATAGAGCAGCTTTATTTGAAGGAATATTTCTTGTTCCTTGCCAACTAAGCCCCCCCCATTGTTGTTATTGTTTTTTATTGCTAATATAGCTGCAAAATTGGGGCACCTGGAAAAATAAGTCTCAACCTAGAAATATTGTGTTGAGGAGGAAGTGGTGGTGAAACCATCAACTGAAGAAAACTAAAGCTGGAAATAACTGATGTAATTATAGATGGTTGCTGAATAAACAATAAATGGACTTGTCATACATCCTGCCAACACAAAGAGTTACATAAATATTGACTAATAAACAAATGTCTCCTGCCAGCACAGACTCTGGGCCAACATCCAAAAAGGTTAAGAGGCAGCTGATTTCAAGCAAGACTCTGGGGATGGAGCAGAAGGGGAGGGACTCACCCAGTTTCTCCAGAGTCTGTAGCGTGTACACAGCAAAAAGCCTATAATCTGTGTCTTTTCTTACAACAGGATTGAGTCGCAAATCCAGTTCTTTGAGAAAGGGCAAAGGCTGTAAGCGGGACACCTCTACTAATGAAGGAATGTTGTTATAATATAAATTCAGGTCTTGGAGTGAACACAAATACTGGATGCCCTGCAAGGAAAACACGACTATTAATCTGTACATGGATAAGAATCTCACAATATAGATAGAAATATATCTATTATTTTCTATCCTTAAACATGTTACTGTGTCCTCCATGAGAAAGGCAGTTTTGGAACTCCTGCTCAGTTGCCTGAGAGTAAGAGCACTGCAGCCCCAAGGCGCTGGATCGTCTGTATTTTAAATTATTAACCTGTAAAATACATCTCCTTTACCAAATCTGGCATTCAAATATCTGTAATCAGTTTTCTGCATTTGTTGGCTCCCTGATCATTCTTCTAATCCTGCACAGTGATAGCCAGGCCAAGCCACACTGGCTTTTTCTTATCTTTGTCTCAATCAATCTCCTTATTCCATTTACAAAATGAAAGGAGGTAGGCAAAAATTCTGAAGGCAGAATAAAAAAAATTAGTTGGTGTGTGTGTGTGTGTGTGTGTGTGTGTGTATGCATGCACGCATGTGTATATGAAGTCTTACATCTCATTGTCTCACAGGGTCAATGCACTCCTTGGAGAAACAAAACACTATTTCCCAGTCTTCCTTCCTAGAACTCCTCTTGTCCTCATTTCCCTTTGCAGAGTTACTGCCACTATGCAAGCACCCCGCCCTGCAGTCAATCAGTTCTCCTTGTCTAGAAAGTTTTTCCTCCTGTAGTTCTTTCTTGGATTTAGCACCCTGCCCCTCTACTTGCCTGGCAACAATACCATCAGGACAGTGAAACTCAAAGAGAGGAAAAACCACAATTCTCCTGCTCTGCTAAAATTGGCTAATGAAAAAGATTATTTAATTTGCATGTAATTAGCTAGTTAGCTGCTTTTGCTCAATACTAAATTTAAGGACAATATTCCTAAATATTTCAAAAAGGTGAAACTATTTTTCCATTATGTTATTTATAAAATTATGTTTTTATTTGCTTCCCATTTAAAATTATAATTTTCTTATTACATGAAATTTGAGAAACTCAATGATAAACAGAACACATTCCAAGAAGAATCCTCATTGTTTTTTTAATTTTATTTAAAGAGAGAAAAACAAAACAAAACAGAATAAAGGGTAGCATACAATACAGAATTCCAAGAAAAAAAGGAAAAGAACAACAACAAAAAAATCCTAAGAAATTATTACTTGACAAATTACATACTGACTTCTTGGAAATAGTTGTTCAATTTACAAAGTTAAAACATGTAAAGTAGACATTCAAACAGTGAGACTGTTACAGTTCTGCTCCACGATCTGACAAAAACAGCAATATGGTCATCCATCTTACCCATGCAAATATACATGCAATTGTATCAAAAGGGTAAACTTAAACACAACAAAACAGAGCCAAGCGGATCACAAGAAAGCAATGTAAGAGGCATAAATTTCAAAACTAGATAATCGGAGATATTCACTCTCTATCATATTGACTCTTGTTTTCTTCCAAATAGTTGTCCATATTGTCACATACAGGGAATTCACATGAAACAACATAGTATGGAATTGATCTGAGCAGGACGAGGAGGGCATTTCAGGTCTTCAACACCAGACATTAGGGAAGCCAAGAATGGCTGTCATAGTATCTCTTTCATTCTCCTCAAAACAGCTATCCATACCTTCATATGTGTTGAACTTAAACAAGACAAAGCAAGCTAAAATCACTTTGAACAAAAAGTGATACTTTT